>JANAVB010041816.1:11425091-11437591 GCA_029216955.1 Iris pallida | reverse complement strand
TGCATTTACCAAACATGTCTACAAGGTCGTGTTTGGTCCCACTACATGCCTACATGGGCTTGGATTTGACTTGAGTCCAATCTGGTCAGGTTCGGTACAACCGGGTTCCCTAAAACTCAATAATATAATTAAATAATAAATAAAATCTTCTGTACAGTTAAGTCGCATCTTGGCTTGGTTTTCCTAGTTAGGACGTCTCTATGGCTCGGTCTTTCCTACCATGGCTAATACACTAGTCAAGGCACACTACTGCACTACTCGTGCCATGATTCCTAGCCGTCTTGTACTCCAATTCTTAACCATGGCTAAAATCATCTACCGTAATAATTAACTAAATAAACATTTATAAAATTCTAAAATCACTATTTAAATCAAATAAATAATAAAAAATATATTGAAAAATTTTCCGGGAAGGAAAGCTACAACTGTAAAGCATGGCAAGCATGTTATTCAATTCGCATAAGTAAGCAAGCAAGCAATCTCGTGTTTGATTCGTGGCGCAACTTAGCAATATCGACGCACTCGCCCTTGCACCGACGCAAGGTGAATACACCTATTTGTTTTCCCTGTCATGTTATAAGTGTCCTCTATTTAGGATCCATCCATGCAGGATATACGCATACCTTGTACTTCCAAACCCATCGCCCTTAACTATATGAAGGTCACTAGCTTTCCGGGCTAGAATGGACTTATATTTATCGAATCGAAACATAAGACGATGTTAACTCTGTGCGGTTGCTAACCAACATCAGAGGCCATCGAAATAATCGCAGCAAGTGGCTTATCACATTCACCAGACGGTCGCTACCCATCTAAATGAAGTGTACCAACAATACCGAAAACGAATTCCTCCTAGGCCGAACGGTCCCAGCGCCCTAGCGCGCCGCGTTCGAGGGAATACCCATGCACGGACTTTTATATCTTTAAGTCCATTTGACCATGCAACGAATCTTATCTTTCATACAACCAAGCAAGTTCGCTTATCTCTATTTCAATTGGCACAACGCCCGAATGTTCTCAACGAACGCCCGAAGGTCGTGAACATTTCGAAGGCACCATGCCGCATTATCATCTCATATTTCTTTCGTTAACTTTCTATGTTCTTACGTTTTATACTTCGTTTCAATGTTTCAATGGCATCATGCCTCAACTCAATGCTCGTCAACCGAACGACCCGAAGGTCCCGAACACCTTTCGAGGCATTATGTCATATCCGACAGTTCCGCCACATTCATGCTACAACTGTATTCTTTCGCAACGAAGCCACCTTTTATTATCTCGTGCACGTAGACACGTTTCGACACATTTATCATCTATCCTTCGAGTCGTGCACTTACTGCACACGTCGAAGTCGTATTTCTACGCTTTAGTATTCCATGTCCGTGGCTTGCGCGCTGGGGCGCTCGCCTATTGTCTTTCAATGTTCTAGCCGTTCTAACTCGTGCGCGAAGGCACGGTATGGTTTGTGCACTAAGGCATTCGTCGAGTACAGTTATCCCATGTTCTTGCGGCTTGCGCACCGAGGCGCTCGCCTTTGCGATATCCAATGTTCCATAGCGACTCGTACATTTGCCGTACGATTCATTTCAATTGTTTTATCTAGTGTTCGACACGCACTACGTGTATCTCTCTATCGAGCCACGCCCGTGGCATTGATAGGTTAACTCAGCATCAATGATATGTATTTTACTTAAGCATGACGGAGTAGGAAAGAGAGTTAATGTCCCCCCACCTTGAGTCGATCTGCCGTTGTCGTTTTGCCGAGCCGATACGGCTCGATTTCATAACTTCGTTGCACGGGCAACTCTCTTGACTTAGCCATTCGAGCACTTCGTGCTTATTGAATTATACGTCCATTTTGGCTTACCTTGCCAAGTCTCAGTCCGTCGCAAGGCGACGATTTGCTTTCGCGGACCCCTTACTGAATAAGGCAAAAGATCGACCTCTAACATTTCAGCGTAAATGTATAGCCTGCACAGGAAACCAACTAAAATCAATACTTGCATCGATTCGGACTTGCGCCTTGGTCGATTCGATTTCTTAGAATCTTCGAACCGTCTCAACGCACTTATCCTTTGAGGCAACGCGGCGCTTCGCATCGATTCACTCGATGCATTCTTTGGGACAAGGCAACTCTTCGCATCGACTTAGTTCGATGCATTGCTCGGGACAACTCAACACTTTGTATCGATTCGCATCGATACGTAATCGGGTCAATGCAACTCTTCGAGTCAATGACTCAGCATAATGCACCGTACGGAGCGGGGCATTACATAATATCACTCAAAACAAGGTTCGTCCCGAACCGAAACCAATACTAAATTTCCAAGGGTTTCATAGATCGCTCCACGATCTCGTCTCACTATCGTTTGGATCGTACAACTTAGTTTGGAATCATACACATATTTTAGGCGTCCCACCAATATATGCATTTAGCTAAGCTCAGTTGTAAGATATCGAAACAACGCAAACATGTAACTTCTCATTTTCAATTACTTGTCATCTCGTACTCTCGATCGGACTTGGCTCTATTACTTGTTCTCGCAATTCTAGCGCACATGCATATTGATACATACGCGATCCTTCAACAAAAGTTAAGGCACACGATGTGATTCAAAAATCGCATTTCTCACTTTGTATGTTTCATCGGGACTATCAATTCTACGCGTCGCGTCAAGCCGTCGTGCATCTGGTCACAACGAGTCTCCGCAACGCATTACGTTTGGCGTCACTATCCAACAATTTTTGATGTTTCACTTTGTATCCTATCTCGACATGATTCTCTTTTTTTGACTTGCAAAAGCATCAACATTCAGGACTACGTCCGCTAGGTTACTTACCTAGGCACCGTGCTCAATCCTTCCGACGCAAATTTAAATTGACATTGCACAAAGGCCACAATTTATCCGGCTCAAAAGTTTACATCAAGGCGACGGTGTTCAAGACAACGATCGCCTTAGCACGAAAATTTTTAGGACGCGTCTTACATTCGATCCCTAATGAGTAGGAATTCACTAGCCAAATTCCCAACTTATCCGTCTCGCAATGTCGAACGTAAGTTCAATTCTCGCAAGCTCAATTGTAAGGTGAATCCAAATCTAACGACACAATTCGTAAGTCATTTCCTTATCGTTCTCTCTCGTGCATAGCACGATTCTCGCAATCGCCTATTCGAATCACCAAGTTCGTTGGTGAATTTCTAGTTTGATCGTCGACCAACATAACCATTCAAATATTCATCCGACGAATACTCAAATCTAACTATATCATTCTCAATCGAAAGTTGTTCCAACAATTCTTGATCGCCTAGACTTATCGTCAACATATACCGTGTTATATTTGTTATAGATGCAAGCTCATATGCGATATCGCATGGGTCATCTTACGGTCTGCAGCATTCAATTTGATTTGACGGTCAAGTCTTCTAGGGTCAGCTGTCCCGAAGCTACGCTCGATAATTGTGGATCATCACCGAAGGACAGTTTACTACGAACCATGTTATATCTTATTTCGGAGCCAAATCACGTTCCGACGAATTCTATGCGACTACCCAAATCCGTACATAACCATTTCTATCGGCGCAACTGATACGCAACTATCCTCCGAGTAAAGTCATGCACGGCCGTCGATGATTCCGTAATTTACGAAACATCTACTCGTATCGAGTTCGAGTCTATCTTATTTCGCGGTCGACACACGAGATGCTATACGCATCGAGCAATCGTCGATGACTTATAGTCTCGCCCTGATCAATCATAAAATTTACGATCAACCAGTTCGTTTTATTCTCGTATCGTTACTTACGAAATTTCATAGCACGAGGCACACTCTATTTTGTATTCTCACATCGCTTACATTTCCTTACGTTCGACCTCGATACGCCGTATCCATTTCGATAACGTAAGGGTCAACTTTGAATCCGTTTCAACGTCAACTTAACTCGCATCGCATACATCCAAGTTCGCAACAAACTTTTCCATACGCATCGACTCGTTCTCCGAATTGCCGCATTCCGCTATACTTTGATCGCGTAACTGAGTTACCGATTATCCAACATCGAACCCTCAAGTCATACGATCTCGCCCTCTAAGTTTTGCGTATTTTTCAATCGCACTCAAATGAGTTTTGCCGTAACGTAACCAACTATTTCTTAGGCATGATTACTCGCGTCAATCAACTTTCTTACCGAAGTCGCACATCGTGCGATTCGATTACAATTCGCATCGCCCAACATTTCTATCGAAATCGCAAGTCATGCGATTTGATTCGCCTCGCCCAATATTTCAATCGGGATTGCAAGTCGTGCGATTCAATTTCAACGTTTCGAGTTTCCTATCCCGTCGATCCGATTGTTACCTCAAGGCATAATCGTTTCGTTAGTTCCCGTCATTCGTCCGACACATAAATTTTTCAATCGACGTATCGTTCAAGGTTACAAGTCACGCCTTACCGTTCTAACCGATCATCGAAGAACACTTGCATCAACATACCATTATACAAATTCTCAATCGAGTCTCGGTGTTATCCCGTCCGTTGCGGACAAACCTTCCGCAATTCTCACAATACGTCGATGCAATTTATCGCACAAGTGGTATTACATATACCACTCGGAATCGAGCCATTCATTGCATCGGTGGTATGCCATATACCACCCAGAAATCAAGTCACTTCCGTCGCAACGTACTCTTTACGAACCAACGATCTCTTCCGACTCACGATTTCCGCAGTGATCGTGCTTGATCACAACCGTAACTATGATTAATCAAAATCCGACGCAACTCGGCCAATGCATTCATTCGCCAACGCAAGCTCGGTGCGCAACCGAACCGATTTCGTTTATCGATTTATAAGTTTTGTTTTCTTCCGTTGCATCTTGTGCAACAATTCAGTCTCAATATCCGTCGTACTTCGTACAGCGATTACTTTGATACGCGTTGCACCACGTGCAATAATTTTACTTTCGACATGCGTTGCACCACGTGCAACATTTTACTTTCAATACGCATTGCACATCGTGCAACGATTTATTTTCAATATTTACCGCACCTCGTGCATCGATTTATCTTCGACATCTGTTGCACCTCGTGCAACATTTCATTTCCGACATTCAAAGTCAATGCTCAAATCCGTTCAACACATTCGATATTGACTTATCACTTTTCATCGCAAACGCACATTCAAAATTGATATGTGAATCCGTTCGACACATTCCATACCAACTTTCAATTTCTTTTCCACGCATCATTTACAATCAACGCGTGGCAATTGCTGCAGCAACATTCCACGACTATCATTGTATCGATGCAACCAACATTTCTCATATCGATCGTTGCAACCAACGAATATATCAAATTACAATTCACGACGTGTTGCATCCGTAGCAACAATTCTTTTTGAATTCAAATCTCGCAACTTGTTGCACTTGCAGCAACAAACCTTTCACGACTTTTCCCGTAAATACCATGTAATTTCCAAAACAACACGCGGCAAAATTACATGATTTGTATTAGACTTATTGTATGGAACATCCAGTGCAGCATCGAGTAGAGTCAAGAGTGATTTCGATTGGTAGTGGGCAACTCTTTGGAATGGTAATGAAGCAAGCGTCCAGAAGAAATTGAGCCTAGAGCTCTGATACCAATTTGTCACGCCCCGACCCGAAATCACCCGAATCATCGTCCTCGCTGGGGCGTGATGCCACACGAGCCTGGAGTTGCGCTCGTGCAAGGCAAGATAACAAGTTCTCAAATGGTTATCTTTGAGTTGAACGTTAACAACGAAAGGCAAAACAGAGTATACAAAAATGATTCACTTTATTGATATTCGAAACTAGATTACAAAGGCTTTCGAGAGCCCAACGGAATTTGCCAGATTGGCTACAACACTCAGGTTCTCTCTTGTCCACAAAGGATTTTACCGTTCCATACATCATGCATTCTATATCTCGGCCGCATCAATCCTGTTGCATATCCGAGCGTCAATGCGATCGCACGCTTCAATACGCTTCGGCATTCCAAGCCTCAACGCGTTCAAGCGAAGCTCCGCCGCGAGCAGACCAATCCCGGAACCTGCTAGCAAACTAGTGGGGGATTAGTACTTTCGTCCTCGCTGTACTGATCAAAAACCAACTTAACAAACCGACATTTAGTATTGTATTGATTCATGCAAACATACAATTTAGTTCTCTTTCTATGTTCTCCTTAGGATGAGTTCATGGCATATTCGAAGACTGTAAAGCATGGCAAGCATGTTATTCAATTCGCATAAGTAAGCAAGCAAGCAATCTCGTGTTTGATTCGTGGCGCAACTTAGCAATCTCGACGCACTCGCCCTTGCACCGACGCAAGGTGAATATGCCTATCCGTTTTCCCTGTCATGTTATAAGTGTCCTCTATTTAGGATCCATCCATGCAGGATATACGCATACCTTGCACTTCCAAACCCATCGCCCTTAACTATATGAAGGTCACTAGCTTTCCGGGCTAGAATGGACTTATATTTATCGAAACGAAACATAAGACGATGTTAACTCTGTGCGGTTGCTAACCAACATCAGAGGCCATCGAAATAATCGCAGCAAGTGGCTTATCACATTCACCAGACGGTCGCTACCCATCTAAATGAAGTGCACCAACAATACCGAAAACGAATCCCTCCTAGGCCGAACGGTCCCAGCGCCCTGGCGCGCCGCGTTCGAGGGAATACCCATGCACGGGCTTTTATATCTTTAAGTCCATTTGACCATGCAACGAATCTTATCTTTCATACAACCAAGCAAGTTCACTTATCTCTATTTCAATTGGCACAACGCCCGAATGTTCTCAACGAACGCCCGAAGGTCGTGAACATTTCGAAGGCACCATGCCGCATTATCATCTCGTATTTCTTTCGTTAACTTTCTATGTTCTTACGTTTCATACTTCGTTTCATTGTTTCAATGGCATCATGCCTCAACTCAATGCTCGTCAACCGAACGACCCGAAGGTCCCGAACACCTTTCGAGGCATTATGTCATATCCGACAGTTCTGCCACATTCATGCCACAACTGTATTCTTTCGCAACGAAGCCACCTTTTATTATCTCGTGCACGTAGGCACGTTTCGACACATTTATCATCTATCCTTCGAGTCGTGCACTTACTGCACGCGTCGAAGCCGTATTTCTACGCTTTAGTATTCCATGTCCGTGGCTTGCGCGCTAGGGCGCTCGCCTATTGTCTTTCAATGTTCTAGCCGTTCTAACTCGTGCGCGAAGGCACGGTATGGTTCGTGCACTAAGGCACTCGTCGAGTACAGTTATCCCATGTTCTTGCGGCTTGCGCACCGAGGCGCTCGCCTTTGCGATATCCAATGTTCCATAGCGACTCGTACGTTTGCCGTACGATTCATTTCAATTGTTCTATCTAGTGTTCGACACGCACTACGTGTATCTCTCTATTGAGCCACGCCCGTGGCGTTGATAGGTTAACTCAGCATTCAATGATATGTATTTTACTTAAGCATGACGGAGTAGGAAAGAGAGTTAATGTCCCCCCACCTTGAGTCGATCTGCCGTTGTCGTTTTGCCGAGCCGATGCGGCTCGATTTCATAACTTCGTTGCACGGGCAACTCTCCTGACTTAGCCATTCGAGCACTTCGTGCTTATTGAATTATACGTCCATTTTGGCTTACCTTGCCAAGTCTCAGTCCGTCGCAAGGCGACGATTTGCTTTCGCGGACCCCTTACTGAATAAGGCAAAAGATCGACCTCTAATATTTCAGCGTAAATGTATAGCCTGCACAGGAAACCAACTAAAATCAATACTTGCATCGATTCGGACTTGCGCCTTGGTCGATTCGATTTCTTAGAATCTTCGAGCCGTCTCAACGCACTTATCCTTCGAGGCAACGCGGCGCTTCGCATCGATTCACTCGATGCATTCTTTGGGACAAGGCAACTCTTCGCATCGACTTAGTTCGATGCATTGCTCGGGACAACTCAACACTTTGTATCGATTCGCATCGATACGTAATCGGGTCAACGCAACTCTTCGAGTCAACGACTCAGCATAATGCACCGTGCGGAGCGGGGCATTACACGGCCAGCGGAGGGAGGAGGAGGTAGGTCGAGCATGGTCGGCCAGCGGAGGGAGGGGGGGTCGGGGGTTCGGCCAACGGAGGGAGGAGGGACGGTCGAGGGGGGCCGGCAGGTGGAGGGAGGAGGGGGCGGCGGGTCAGGGGGCCGGCCGACGGAGGGAGGAGGGACTGGCCACCACTGGTAGGAAAGGGAGGGCATTTTGCGTATATGTTATTTTTTTTTTAAAAGTCATTAACGGTCATTTCTAACGACAGGGGTGCAAAATGAGCAAAGATGAAAATGTGAGGTTTTTTTTTAAAATAAGGGTCTTTAAATGCAAAAACTCAAAACTAAGGAGGATTTGTTTGCACTTTATCAGAAGGATTGGGGGTAACACTAATTAAAATAAAAATAGAAAAAAATAGAGATATGATTAGCAATTGGGGGATAAATACAAATAACTCTTTCTTAAATATAAAATGGAGGACATAATGAAAAAGATTGAAAAAAATAAATAAAATTCAGGGCCTAAACTTTCTAATTGGACATGTTAGGGCCTAAACTCTAAGTTGGTATAAAATCAAGGGTCTAAACTCTAATTAGCCCAAAATAAAATGTTTCGGTAATGCCATGTCAAAAAATTATGCATGACAACTTTAACTGAATTTATATCAAAATAGCTTCATTACAAATTAAATGATAAAATGCCACATTCGTGGACTATATCATGCAAGTCAAAGCAATTTCCAAAAATGTCTATTACCACTAACAACAAATACAACATCAAAAGCAATAAAATTACATTAGTTTTAAATCTTTATGTATTATTACACCTCAATTTCATCACATAATTCATGCATGTTCATCTTTCTTTGTGTTTCCCTATTTTCAGTTTTTGTATTGCATATACATCATCCCGATTATGTTCTTATTTTTGCATAAAATTAGTTATAGAATCATATATCCTTAAGAGCTAATTAACATTTAGACCCTAATTTTATAACATCTTAGAATTTAAGTTCTGACATATCCAAATAAAAAATTTAGACATTGAATTGTTGTACGTGTGCTCTTGTTCAGAGTACAATGGAGAAAAGAAAACAAAAAAATCAGAATCCAAATTTTGTCAAGACTTAAACTCGAAATTGATATATATAATTCAGGATCTCACATCATATAACAAAATTGATGTAGACTCAAAAGTCCATATACTAATCCCTATATAAATCAACAAATATTCTTGTGTGAAGAACAAAAATGGTAAAATTCTTATCAGGATACCAAGTTTTAGAAATCTGTTTGGAAAAATCCAACTCACCACATCCAATGCTGTTTTCATTATTATTTTTTTTCTTTTCAACAAAAAAAAAAAACGACGTCATATTGTCGAAATGTCAAAATGTTTGATATTTTTGTCACCAACTAGCCAGATCGTTTGGCATTTTCGTCGTCAACTCACCAGACCGTTTGGAATTTTGGTTGTTTTTAATTAAAAAGATATATAAAATGCTACTGCCACGTGTGAGATTTGTCCGTTGGGATTTGGTCGATGCAAAAGTTAGTATAACATAATTTGTTTAAAAATATTATTAAACTGCCAAAACGATTTACTACAGTTTGATATTTTTATTGCAAATGTGTAAGAACATGCCTATTGTTTTGGTTTATTTTGAAATGTCCGAGGATACGCAAAAAAATTTGTGCACGTTGTAATTCGATCCACTGATCTTCCGTCATCAAACCAGAGTCTTATAACTCTTAAGAGTAACCACAAGACCCTCTCGAGTTCGGTTACTGTTTTTGTTGTTTTAAAAAAAAGAGATCAATATAAATAGAAAAATTTGAGTGGCATCCCACTTTTGTTATGCTTATTTAAGGTACACCCCACATGTTTACATGAATGTATGACACCTCCCAGTTTCAACGTTTTTCGTCCAAGACTAACAGTTGACCGCTTTGACCAATTTTTGGGGACGAAAATGCCCTCGTCTCCTTTTGTATGTCCCCCCTCCCGTCACACGTGGCCGTCCTCCGCCGTGCTCGGCCCCCTCCACGGCATCGCCGTACCCTCCCCTCCCTGACCTCGCCGCACACCCCCCTCCCCGACCTCGCCGCACCCCCTCCTCCCCAGCCATCACCACCACCACCACCATCATCAACCATCATCACCACCACCACCATCATCAACCATCATCACCACCACCGACCCCCTTCCCCCCCCCCCCCCCCCCCCCCCCCCCCCCCCCCCCCCCCCCCTCCCGCTCCGCCCCCCCTAGCCTTCTCTTCTCCCTCAAAGTTGCTCACCTACTCATTCTCTGAACTCCTCAACCATTCGAGCACCCACCACATACACACACCAAGCAACATATGGGCCCAAGTCTATTGATTAAAACCCAACTCTACTGTTAACTACTAAAGCTAAGAATTAATTAAGCTTCTATAGGATCATGGTAGGGAGGAGGGAAGACTACGTCGAGTGCTGCTGTTGCGTCGAGTCGTCCTTCGAGCTGCGCCGAGGAGGGTGCTCTGGTTTTCGGTTGGCGGCTAGGTTTATGGGTGAACTAGGGTTTTGGAGAAGAGGAAGATGGTCGGTGGTGGTGGTGGTGGTGATGGTGGTGGTGGTGGCCGAGGGGGGGGGGGTGCGGCGAGGTCGGGGAGAGGGGGGTGCGGCGACGCCGTGGAGGGGGACCGAGCACGACGGGGGGAGACGGACAGTTGACGCGGGGAAGAGGACAACAGACAGGAGATATTTTCGTCTAAAAAAATGGTCAAAATGGTCAAATGTTAGTCTTGGACGAAAAACATTGAAAGTTGGGAGTGTCATACATTCATGTAAATATGTGGGATGTACCTTAAATAAGCGTAACAAAAGTGGGGTGCCACTCAAATTTTCTCATATAAATATGAGAAGTTGAAATTCTTCAACTAAATTTCTGAAACTTAATATTCTTTAAAAAAAAAAAAAATCCAAATTTTCCTAAACGAAGGTGGGACCGTGGGAGGGCCATTTTCGTCCTTTCCAATAAAAATTTCAAAAGTATAACCGAAGGGAGCGCCAGGTCAGTTGAGATTCGTGGTGGTCCCCACCGTCCGGGCCTGATGCCGAGAAGAGCCACGCCAGTCTGGCGACGGACGGATGAACCAAAGTATAAGAAAAGAAAAGAAAGGAAAAAGAATTGAGCGTGGTCCCCACTCCATAACATGGGCGGTGGGCCCCACCTCGTGGCCTGCCGCCTGCTGCCACCTTCTCCGCTCCTGTAGCTGGCATGGGCCGCCAACGGGTCCGAATTCGTGGTTGCCTAATATCCAAACCCGAACCCTGTTTCTATTAAGCCATTTTCGAAATTTGAAATTTAGAATAATGTCTTAAAATCATTCTAATTATTTTTCAGGGTACGTTTCAAATTCATTGACTAAAACGAAAATGAAGGTCAAATTAAATGTCAAATTACTTGTACTAACTGAAGTTTGCTCAGTTTGTGACATACTGTTCGAACGGGACACTATCTGAATGGTTTATTATTTATTATTTATTATTTTTATGTCTACTTGTCTAACATGAATCCAACAAAGTTTACATGATTATAAAGATATCTTATGTTTGTAATATATCTAATTTTCAGAAAATAATAGTAGATGTTAATTACGAAGACAGTTCCCCATATGATTTCAAAATCTGCCAAAAAATGTTAAAACAATTTTTTTTTCTTCACATTTTTATTGATAAGTTGAGGTTATTATTACCTAACAACTGTTAGAATTGTTTTTTGGAAAAGAAAACAAGCAAAAGTAGTCATGATGACACATACGAAATTGAACATAGATAATTAAAACACATGTAATATTTGTTGTACCATATATATAGTTTTCAATAACCAAAAAATATTAGAGCATTATTTTTCCGGACGTGGATGAAGTTTTGGAGGTTTGAAAATAAATTTTATATTTCTTATACTTGTTTGTATGTCTAGAATTGAAAATGAGTTCGGACCTGTTGTTTTTAAACTATTGTCTCCAATTATGTCCCCATCTCTATTAGCTTGTGGCTGGATCTCGAAGGGCGGAACCAGAAACTTGAGTTGGGGTGGACTAGATGGATTAGGGTAGACTACATATGGGTCCCAAAAATTTAAAAAAAACTAATTTATATATGAAAAAAAAAGCAATTTTTTTGGGGGGATGGGCTGGATATGGGTCCGCCCATGTGGATCCCAAGCCACAAGCTAATAGAGAGGGGGCACTGGTTTGGGAACAGTATATCTGAACTCATTGGAAATTGGGAAGATGGAAGGGGAATATGAGGGACTTTATATTCCCATTGTTGTGTAAAGTAAAACCTAATACCCCTTGAAATTAATTTTTTTGCTTTCCTAAAAATGTTGTTGTATTTTTGTTTGGACATCTCTTTTTTTTACTTTAAAAAAATTTAACCCTTTTTTTTTC
>JANAVB010041816.1:11321268-11425078 GCA_029216955.1 Iris pallida | reverse complement strand
CCCCCCCCCCCCCCCCCCCCCCCCCCCCCCCGCTCCCGCCCCCCCTAGCCTTCTCTTCTCCCTCAAAGTTGCTCACCTACTCATTCTCTGAACTCCTCAACCATTCGAGCACCCACCACATACACACACCAAGCAACATATGGGCCCAAGTCTATTGATTAAAACCCAACTCTACTGTTAACTACTAAAGCTAAGAATTAATTAAGCTTCTATAGGATCATGGTAGGGAGGAGGGAAGACTACGTCGAGTGCTGCTGTTGCGTCGAGTCGTCCTTCGAGCTGCGCCGAGGAGGGTGCTCTGGTTTTCGGTTGGCGGCTAGGTTTATGGGTGAACTAGGGTTTTGGAGAAGAGGAAGATGGTCGGTGGTGGTGGTGGTGGTGATGGTGGTGGGGTGGCCGAGGGGGGGGGGTGCGGCGAGGTCGGGGAGAGGGGGTGCGGCGACGCCGTGGAGGGGGACCGAGCACGACGGGGGGAGACGGACAGTTCGCGGGGAAGAGGCAACAGACAGGAGATATTTTCGTCTAAAAAAATGGTCAAAATGGTCAAATGTTAGTCTTGGACGAAAAACATTGAAAGTTGGGAGTGTCATACATTCATGTAAATATGTGGGATGTACCTTAAATAAGCGTAACAAAAGTGGGGTGCCACTCAAATTTTCTCATATAAATATGAGAAGTTGAAATTCTTCAACTAAATTTCTGAAACTTAATATTCTTTAAAAAAAAAAAAAAATCCAAATTTTCCTAAACGAAGGTGGGACCGTGGGAGGGCCATTTTCGTCCTTTCCAATAAAAATTTCAAAAGTATAACCGAAGGGAGCGCCAGGT
Organism: Iris pallida; assembly: GCA_029216955.1. NCBI lineage: Eukaryota > Viridiplantae > Streptophyta > Magnoliopsida > Asparagales > Iridaceae > Iris > Iris pallida. The sequence goes on along the minus strand of JANAVB010041816.1, from coordinate 11,424,250 downwards.
CAGTTGAGATTCGTGGTGGTCCCCACCGTCCGGGCCTGATGCCGAGAAGAGCCACGCCAGTCTGGCGACGGACGGATGAACCAAAGTATAAGAAAGAAAAGAAAGGAAAAAGAATTGAGCGTGGTCCCCACTCCATAACATGGGCGGTGGGCCCCACCTCGTGGCCTGCCGCCTGCTGCCACCTTCTCCGCTCCTGTAGCTGGCATGGGCCGCCAACGGGTCCGAATTCGTGGTTGCCTAATATCCAAACCCGAACCCTGTTTCTATTAAGCCATTTTCGAAATTTGAAATTTAGAATAATGTCTTAAAATCATTCTAATTATTTTTCAGGGTACGTTTCAAATTCATTGACTAAAACGAAAATGAAGGTCAAATTAAATGTCAAATTACTTGTACTAACTGAAGTTTGCTCAGTTTGTGACATACTGTTCGAACGGGACACTATCTGAATGGTTTATTATTTATTATTTATTATTTTTATGTCTACTTGTCTAACATGAATCCAACAAAGTTTACATGATTATAAAGATATCTTATGTTTGTAATATATCTAATTTTCAGAAAATAATAGTAGATGTTAATTACGAAGACAGTTCCCCATATGATTTCAAAATCTGCCAAAAAATGTTAAAACAATTTTTTTTTCTTCACATTTTTATTGATAAGTTGAGGTTATTATTACCTAACAACTGTTAGAATTGTTTTTTGGAAAAGAAAACAAGCAAAAGTAGTCATGATGACACATACGAAATTGAACATAGATAATTAAAACACATGTAATATTTGTTGTACCATATATATAGTTTTCAATAACCAAAAAATATTAGAGCATTATTTTTCCGGACGTGGATGAAGTTTTGGAGGTTTGAAAATAAATTTTATATTTCTTATACTTGTTTTGTATGTCTAGAATTGAAAATGAGTTCGGACCTGTTGTTTTTAAACTATTGTCTCCAATTATGTCCCCATCTCTATTAGCTTGTGGCTGGATCTCGAAGGGCGGAACCAGAAACTTGAGTTGGGGTGGACTAGATGGATTAGGGTAGACTACATATGGGTCCCAAAAATTTAAAAAAAACTAATTTATATATGAAAAAAAAAGCAATTTTTTTTGGGGGGATGGGCTGGATATGGGTCCGCCCATGTGGATCCCAAGCCACAAGCTAATAGAGAGGGGGCACTGGTTTGGGAACAGTATATCTGAACTCATTGGAAATTGGGAAGATGGAAGGGGAATATGAGGGACTTTATATTCCCATTGTTGTGATAAAGTAAAACCTAATACCCCTTGAAATTAATTTTTTTGCTTTCCTAAAAATGTTGTTTGTATATTTTGTTTGGACAATAATATCTTTTTTTTTACTTTAAAAAATTTAACCCTTTTTTTTTTCATATTTCAACCTAAACAAACATACATATGATAAAATTGAATAGAAAGTGAATTTTTAGAAGTACAAAAGTTTCATCCAAATGCTCCACAAGATGGTGAGACTATATCCAAGCCTTTAAATTTTGGATTTGCTTAGAAATCTAATATCCTAAACGGGTTAGCGGGTGACATGCGGAATAGTAACCGAGCTCCGCGCTATTCTCTCCCTATAAAATCCGTTGCCAACAAATTCCACACACCAAAAAAAAAACGATTGTTTCTCCTCGAAAAATCTCTTTTTTTTCTCTTTGGCTCGGAGAGAAAGAGAGAGAGAGTTTACCACTTCTGCAATTATTATTTTTTTAGGGTCCTTTTTGTAAACAAAAAGAATACAACAATGGCGTCTGCCGCTGCTCCTAGGGTTTCCATCGGCGCCATGGCCGTCATCGCCGTCGTCTTCGCCATCGCGTTGCCTGCAGTCAACGCCCAGGCGCCGGCACCCGCTCCCACCAGCGATGGTCAGTCCTCTCTCCCTCTCTTTCTCTCTTTTCCTACATCTTTTTTTGTTTATTTTGGATTTAGTGATAGTTTTGATCTCTCATGTTTAATATAGTAACTTTTACATTTTTTTTACGTTTTATTTGTGTATTTTTGGCAAATTGATAGTGTTCGATTATAACTCGGATACGAAGAGGAAAGGCACAACGATATTATGATTTTATGTTTAATTAGGATGTTTTTTTACATAACCTCATTCAATTTAAGAAATTACGTAAAATCCATTTTTCTAATGATGCCAATGAAAATGGCACAGGCTGATGGGAGATGATATTATAGTGTTGTTTTTACAAATTGCTACCACTACATTATAATGTTGATGATCTTCGTTTTTTTTATGAGATGATTTAGCAAATACCCCCATTCTAAATGTTAAAACTAGCATATATCTCCAATATTTTTTTAACTAGCAATTGCCTCCATTTTTAGTATGGAACAGCAAAAAAAATTTATAATAGACCTCCACTTTTTAAATTTAAAAAAATAGTGAAAGTATATGCTAGTTTTAACATTTGGAACGAGAGTATTTGCTAAATTATCATTTTTTTAAAAATTTATTTAGGGATTTCTATCTAAAACTGAAATTGCATAAAAGTTTAGTTTTTTTTTCCCAATAATAGCATTAGAAAGTTGGTTATTTGCATTGGTAATGTAAATAGTTATTTACCATGTGGATAATAGAATCTTTGATGGGTTCAAAACTGACTCTGAGTACTCTACTTTGATTCCAGAGACCATGTTGCCAATGTCAGGTTCAGACCTGACTATTTTTTGGACAGATCTTTTGCTACAAGCTTACATTGCAACATTGTCATTAACTTCTGTTTAGTTTTAGCTATCAGATCCCTCTGTTAGAGCATCATTAGTAAGGCTCATCTCCAATTTCTAGATTCAGAAATTTAAAACTCATTTGGTTAAATAGTAAGCTCCATCTCCGATTCCAATTTCTAGATTTTCGATCCCATTCCACCCATAGGACCCAAGGCTCCCAATTTATAGATTCTAGATTGTATGAACTCATTTTGTAGAATAGTAACTCCATTTCCGGCCACACTATCTAGATTCTAGATTTTACAATTTTTTTTCACATCAATTTTTGACCACACAATCTTTGGAACCCGAGCTCACTTTATCATTTCCTACTATTCTCATACAAGCCCAACCCATTCTATATTTACCTTTTTTTTTTAAATCTTGGGTCTCAAGATGAAATTTTGAGCACCATTTACTATTGATGCTCTTAGGCCTGCCATTGTTATAAGCCTTTTCCATTTGGGCAAATTTGGTTAGGCCATTGTAATATCTCCCTCTATGACTAGTCAACTTGGGTGTCAACTTGGGTTAAGGTCTATTGAAAATGTTGGTATTTCATCCGAATATCTTAAATCATGATTCAGTGAAGAGGGGACGACCAAAAATCTTAAACCAGAATTCAGTGAAGAGGGGACGACCAAGAACTCAACTCTCTATACAGGGTCTGAAATTCAGAACCCCTTAGCTTAATGAGCCGGAAATAAGCTCTTCTCTTCTCTCCCTCAATTCACTCCCTTAACGGTTTTTAGCACAGGTATAAAAAAATAATTTTTAAAATATTTGATAATGTATATAAATAACTATATAACTTAAATATAAAACTAATTCAATAAATAAAATATTAATAAGGGAGTCATTTGAAGGTATATTGTTGGAGTACAAACCTCCTTACTAGTGTCTTACACCAATCAGCAGGCCCTTAGGTCACGTTTGGGCCTTGGGAAAAAAAGTCATTTTTTTAAATGAGCAAAAAAGAAAAATGATTCCCAAGGAATAAAAATAGGAAGGAAAATGGCTCCTCCACTCGCCCCCATGGATTCACTTTTCCATCTCCAATTATTCATTTTTCCTTCCAATTTTTTCTACCTTTCCGTACACCAAAAAAAGAAAAATGAACGGAATTGCAATTTCAGAGAGGAAATAAAAGAGCAAAGAATTGATTTCTTTCCTTTTCTTTCAGCGAACCAAAGGTTGCCTTGAAGGGAGGAGTCCCTTGAAGATGTTCTCATGCCATTTTTTTAACAAAAGTTTTAGGGGGGTTGGGGAGAACTTATACATGTACTTTTCGCGGAAGTTTTTCAAAGTTCTTAAAAGAAGTACCATAAAATTTCTCTGTTTCAAAAGTTGTCTGGATCCCGTCATGTGAGGCTAGCAGCTGAGGCTATGTTGTTCTAAATTGTGATTCCGTTTTAAATGGCTCTGTACTATTTTGAGTTGCGGCATACGCACGTGTACTAGACCAAAATATCAAAAAAAAAAAAAAAAAGGATGGACCACAGGTGGAGGGGCCAAAACCCTTCCATTTTTTCACTCGCTCTTAGAAGAAGGATTTGCATGGCAGATCTTAGATTACTTTTGTTCTAAGGAAAAGCAAATAGAGTAAAGAGAGCCATGGAATTGGTATCTTTTCCTTTCTCATACTTCCCCCTTGTGCAAACAACTTTGAAGAGTTTGTTCTCTGGAAAAGTTATCTTGACCTTCTCCGCTCTGATGCTTTCTTCCCCTTTCTGGAATATCATTCTGTATATGATCTGGTTTTCGTTCTTAATTAAGATAACAACAAAGCTTCTTTTTTTTTTTTGGTTGAGGTCGGCTATTTGAATTCGTTTCTTCCGTTCACTTCTCTTAGGGCTCGTTTGGATAGAGTTTTTGTATTCCTAGAATCTCTTTCAATTGATACATTCCCATATTTTGTTCACACATGGATGTGAATCTTGATTTGTTTAGTTTTCTATAAATACCCTTTCATTAGTTTTAATTTCATGATGCTACTATTACCTAAATTCACATGTTTGAGATAGAAGTTAAAATTTTTAAAGTAAATAGAAGGTACTACCGTCCAAACAAAATACTCAAACAACATTTCTAGGAAAACAAAATTATTCCCAGAGAGACTTGGAAATAGCTTTTCCACATCAATGGGAATATGAAGCCCCTCCTATTCCCCCTCATTCTCAATCCTAGACATACCAAACATGAGTAACAAATTCAAAATCCATTCCCAAGCTTCCAAAACATGAACCAAACGCCACCTTAAGGTCCATATCCGCAGTGATAACAATTTCCAAGTTCTTTTAAGTTTAACCCCATCTTAGCAGCTACTTTAACCTTTAGACAATTTGCTCTCAGTTGGCACGTAACTTCCCTAACTAACTGTCTGCTCTTGATCATGCTATAAAAATCCATTGGGTCGACATCTAGCTTCTTTTTGTTTTATATATCTTGTGTTTAGAGTTCCAATCGGCCTCTTATGTTGTCCATACATACACAGCTGATACATAGTTACCGAAAAATCGAGATGGTTTCATTTTGGTTTGTGCTTGGTTGCAGGAATTTCGATCGACCAAGGGATCGCGTACGTGCTGATGCTGGTGGCCTTGGTCCTCACCTACCTCATCCACCCGCTGGATGCCTCCTCCCCCATCAAGCTTTTCTAGGGCTTCCTATGGACTCTGATGGCTAGAGATTGAAAGAGTTTGATAGAGAGAAAGTAGAGGGAAAGTGAAAGGATTGTAATGTATGTGGAGGCTGTGTTCTTGTCATTTGTTTGGGAGTGTTGTTGGACCCCTGGGTGATTTCTCTTTTAATGACTGCGCTGTTGCCCTTTTAGCTTTGTGTCATTCTTCTTCCCTGTCTGTCTTAGCTTTCTAATTGCAAGCTGCTCTTTTGGCTTTGTTAAACCAATGGTGCTTTGCTTAAAGGAGCAATATGAAGTACTTGTATCCAACCTGTCTCCCCACAATTTCTATACTATGATAGTATTGGTACAGCTGGATCCAGAGGATGCTCTTATTTTGTCACTCCAATTATCATTTTGTATTCTATAGAATGATTTACAAACAATGCCGAATACGGGAAAAACTTTGATACAGTAGGGGGTATCAAAGTTTTGATACCCCCTATGTATGACAGGTGGGCCCCTTCCGCTTCGTAAAACGTGTACACACACATATATATACACATAAATTTTGAGGGGGCCCACCTGTCATACATAGGGGGTATCAAAACTTTGATACCACCTACTGTATCAAAGTTTTTCTCGACGAATACAACTTTGCATCATGGACTTTGCAGCTGGATCCAGAGGTGTCTTGGCTAAACTTGTATGGTGTACCAATTTAAGTTACTACATAGCTGAGAGTTTCATCTTCATATAGTTACATTGATCTTATTATAACTTACAAAAACGACTATTTGCTTAGTATCTAGACTCATGAGCCTAGCACCTGCATGATTGGTATGAATTGTCTTCTACCACATGAACAAGCCTCAAGCCAATTATCTTTGGCTCAAATTTGTTATCAAGAGTAACTACGTAGCAAAACAGAACCCCTCTATTTTGGTCAAGTTTCTTTTGTTTGGCACGTAGGATTCAGTGACCATTACCAATACTACCTCCTAGAGCATAACATTCTAAGTTTTTCCAAATGTTTTTCTTTTTTAATACTATCCATTGGTTATTAGCTTGTAACAGTTTCTCTCTTTAGCGTCAACTTGTTTTTGTGTCGAAGCCATTCTAAAATTTCAAATTATTACTTTGGGGAACGATTTTCTTTCAAGTTTCTCCGGCAATAGCTAACATCTATGTAATTAGTAGACTGGGCCGGTCCAGGGGTAAGCCAGATAAAGACTTCGGGATTGGACAACCCCCTCTGCATGGGACAACCCTCAGACCCCACAAGAGGTCGGGGTCGTGGGTGACCCTCCAGAATCGAACCATAATAAGGTCCAAGGGACAACCAAAACTAGCTCTTGATAGGGCAACCCAACCCCGTGGGCCGGCCCTAGATATCACAGAGAAAATATATTACCATGTATGTAGTATAAAATCCATTTATGATCTCTAAAAGGGATGATCTTCAATAAAAATAAAAAGATCACTAGGGTAGAGGTTAGCACTATATTGCTACAGCTTTGAAAGAGGTTAAGATGCACTTAATAATCAAATTAGTCTTATGTTGAGAAAATAGAAGTTACCCATCAAATACATCAAGCGCAATACAAACATTTGGCCAGAATTATTTTTGGCTGGGTTTGGCTAGTAACCGGTTCGACCCAAACCTAAGCATGACATTGGACCCATTGTAGGTCAAGTCTTTATAAAGAAGGGTATATCCACATATGAAAAGGCTTGAGAGCACCTAAGCTAGGAAGAACCCTACCTAGAGAAATAATAGTTTCCCTTTCCATCCCTGGAGCTTGTTAGACCATCTCCAATAGATGGAGCCAGAAAAATACATCTTGGGAAACAAATTTATAATTAATTTTTTTTAATCTAGAATGGATAAGGAGCATCATGGGATTCCAATTGAACCTTAATAATCTACAAAACAAGCTCCTACAACATTTTGAATGTAGAAATTCTCAAGCCCACGGTACAACTCGTGGCTGGGACGGTCGCTAGGACGGAACCATCATGGGGTCCAATTGAGCTTTACTATTATATAAAATGGGGAAAATGGGCTCCTACATTCTGAATCTAGAATCTGGAAATTGGGATAAACTTTACTATTGATACTCATGTGGAATAGTTGTACCCCTTCTCCATTCAATCCCTCACACGAACCCATTTTTGATAATCAATTCTACTACCAAGACTTTCCACTAAGAGCATCATTAGTAGATGGTGCTCAAAATTTTATCTTGAAGCCCAACTTTTTTTAAAAAAGGTAAATGTAGAATGGGTTGGATTTGTATGAGAATAGTAGACAATAATAAAGTGAGCTTAGGTCCCAAAGATTGTGTGGTGAAAAATTGATGTGATTAAAAAATAATGTAAAATCTAGAATCCAGAAAGTGGGGCCGGAAATGGAGCTTACTATTCTACAAAACGAGTTCGTACAATCTAGAATCTAAAAATTGGGAGGCCCAAACCTTGGGTCCTATGGGTGGGATGAGGCATAGAAGCCACAGACATAGAAGGCAGTTCTTACCTTACCTTCGCTTATCTTAAGAAGTTGACATTACCCTGCAGGTAGGCCACACTCTTACCTTAACCAAGTGAAATGAGGACCCTAAATAAGGATGACAATTGATAACAGTATCTAAGCCTCATGTGACTTCTCTACTTAGACCATTCCTAAGGATACCATGCATGGACCTTACTTCTTCTCATCTAGCACTGGCATGTCTATGATAGATGGCATCGTCCGTCTGCCCCTTGCTTGAGCCGCATGACCCTTGTTCCTCCTATCTTTAGCCCCTATTAGTTTAACCAGAGAGATCCTTGGTATCTTCAGAAAGCTTCAATATGGTTGATCATATGGTAGATATCAACCTGTCAAAGGCAAACTAGCAACAAGCTCTCTACAACCTCCCAACTGGGACAGCGGCCATAGATGCCTGAGTTCTTCGACATTGGATGATGGCGCCTTTGTATTCCAAAGGGACTTCGCCTTTGGACATTCAGTGTGTGCCATATGCTCATTATCCTCTCTATACTAGGTTATTTTCCAGCATTAAATCTGGATGCACTTGAGAAGTGTTTTGAACAAGTAATTTTCCTAGGAGATGAGATGATGTGTTCCGAGAACAAGTAGTTTGTAAGTGATGCATCACGTTATTAAAGAAAACATAAAGAGAAACACTATGGACATGTTATGTAGACTATATTTTAATCAACAATTTACCTAACGATTAGTAAAAAAAAAGGATATAAATGGTGTGTCCATCACCCACACAGACGGTAACATGTATAATATATCAAAATAACTCATTACTCAAATCAGTAAGTCATAATAACACCAGTATTAACATTTTATCAATACTTGGTAACAATAATCACAGTTCTTGATTATAAATTAATTACTGAAATTTTAGGAAATTTATGAAATTTCATGCCATACACTTGAACTCCTCGCATGTCCTCCAATGTCGTGGGCTATTTGTACCCAGTGGAATTGAGAGGACAAAAACAGTGATATTTATACAAACAATTAATGGCTGCTGCAAGACTAGAATCTATATAAACATAGGAACAACAAGAGAATGTGGTTTTGCTTTTCACAAACATGTATGTGAATTACTTTATTTAAAAAGAATATTTTGTCATTCAAATTGTGACTTCCGGATGTTGATGTAGATCTCCGTATGGCATGCTTATATATACAGCACGATGAAAGTCAGTATGGTGAAGCCAGCCGAAGAAAAGGAAGGAAAAAAAAAGCAGCTGGTCACCTGTTCTCGCTGACTTTCTGCCTTTGATGTAAAACATACTTGACGACTTCATAAAAGGAGACGACAATTCCAACTGAAGGACCTGCTCGTGCAACTCGGGGACCTATCCCAACGAAAAGTCCCTTCATACCCCCATCCCTGAGAAAAAGAAAATGAAAACAAGAAAACCATGAAACCCCTGGAAGGGCATCGAGATAAATAGCCTTAGTCTGCCTGTTCTGTGGAGGGGGTATGTTGATACTTGAGATAATCACTAACAGAACTCTATGGTCTGAGTGCATGCTAACAAAAGGATCTACAACTAACTTTGAATGCTTTGCCAAAATCAGATGCTCCAGACGGACTCTACGAATGAGGACTCATTTTCAGACTTAGTTTGGTATTTGAAAAATCTGGACATCAACCCCCAACCACTACCCCATCCAACAGAGGTATACACAAGGGAAGAAAAAAAAAGTCGGAACATTGAACTACAAGTTCTCAATCACCCCATTTGGCGATCAATTTATATTTATAGTCATATTTGGCTAGATCAATTTTCATATCAATAGTGGAGCTTAACTACCTAAATCATCATCTAAATATGGAGCGGACGCCGTTGTTTCACAATTTAAATACGGATTCATATGCAATCATTACATACTACCCTTAAAGAGAGTGATTTTAATTTGTAATAGCATGATAAAGCTGCCAGTTATTGGCTGATGAATAGGTTCAAATCATTCTGCTGGTGGTAGTATGACAGAATGCACTCTAATGTGATAACTCACTTTGCTTAGTGATAAAGAAAACAGATCAGATTATGTCATCATTCTGCTGATGTAAGTTATTCTATACATAAATTAAGATGGCCAACTATTTCAATCTGGATTCTGGCATAGAACTATATACATGGACAATAATTAAATCTGCCCAGCTCTAAGATCAAATTTACGTCCCGTGTAAATTTGAGAATATTTTCACCATCTCTCAAGCTACTGTCATCCTTCGGGACGAAAGGGGCAAGAACATAAGTGAGATGTGTTGTTTTCCACTAATCAAAAGTAGAAAATAATGACAGAACAGATGAACCCATTCAAAGACAAACATATGACCCAATTATTGGGCTGTCTACATTTCCTTTTCTTTTATCTTGTTGGGTTCCTACAACAATATTTTTCCATTCAGCTCCATTGAATGCCATTTCTTTATCTATCAGCAAGCAATTTGTCACTATCACTTTGTATGGTTCAATTCAGGTTGGTCTTGATCTAAGCCTTGTCCAAGTAGCACTTGCAACTGCGATCCTCAAACCCCTACCTTGTAATTTAGTGATCTCCATTGTACATGTCCAGAAATATTTTCCTATTTTGTATCCTTAATGCTACAATATCTACCTCATATAGCAGCTCATCCCCCTCAACATTCTCCTTACAGCTGCACTTCTATTGTAGTATGTTGTTTCCTAATTGCCAAATACACAATAGTAACCACATTGCCTTTATAGTTTACAGTAAAAAAAATGGTTGGCTATTAATTGCCCAGCCACAAACATGGGTGGTCTTTTAGCTGATATACAAAGATCTTCAACTTGATATTATCCAACAATCACATAGAGAAGCTTTTTCCAATCCAATACCAATTGCATGAGCAGCATCCTCTTTCATCTTACCTACAAGACACTTCTAGGAATTTCATCCCCATCAATGCAAACTGTTATGTAAGCGTCTTGTATACATATAAAGTTCATCCTTCATCCAAGTGAACATGAGTGTACTATAATGGTACACTCAGCCTTGACTGGCTGGATAGCACTTGAGACTGCTCGATCGATTCTTAAGCATCTAGATATCCTACATGAACCTAGACAAAAGATTGTCCTTTTCCTTCCCACTTAAGTCCTTCTCATCTACTTTGCAATCAATTACAGCTTATTGAATTGCTCCATGTTCCCCAAAAGAATCTACAATAGGATAAATGCCTCATCTCGAAAACTCCAGGACCAACAGGAAGGATACTAGTATATAACATGTTGGCTACTAGCTCCGTTTCATCAAACCATTATCCAAAATAGCATCCGGTATGTCCGACTTGTGCGACTCGATCTCAAAACAACATCAATATACATCAGAACTCGTTTGTCATTTTAGTAAAATACTGGCTGATATATCGGGTAACTATATAGCGGATGGTATTTGCAAATTGGAGTTTTGTAGGCTCAACGGGTAAACATTGGTAAAAATCAATCTCCTATTAACCTAGCAGACACACACACACACCCAACTCGCACACTCACCAGCATCGGCACTGAATTGATCATGCAACCCACTCTTGTGACATCTCATTCACTTTCTCTCTCTCAATGACTGTTTGGCAACATGAAACTAATGGAAAAACTGAATCTACTTTCCGTCTGCAACGTCGAAAGTATATGCCACATCAGCATATTTGGAAACTAGTAGTCTATTTAGTTTCCTCTCCAAATCATCAAAAGTCATAGAAAGTCTTCACAGCATATTTAATATTATTATTTCATACAAAACAAACACACTAGTTGATGCAACCACACACATACACGGGCATGTTCTTTACCCGCACGCATGTGCACGCACATGTACTATGTCGCAGGCACGCGTGTGTACTTTAGCTGCAGCTGAATGCAGAACGAGGATTTGCTTTCCCTTTTTATATTATTTTAATAGTGAGATTTCTTTACTTCCCTTGTTCTAGTTTCAACCAATCAAACAATTTTGTTTGGAAACATAATTTCATTAGTTTCCAAAAACTCTACATAAACCAATTTTCCAAGTTTCTTGTAGTTTCCTGTTGCCAAACAGGCCCTCGGTTGAAGCCCCTAAAGACTCCAGCATCTACTGAAGATTCTCAGGTTGGGGACTATAGGTGGTAGGTTTTTCATAATGTAGTTTTTTTTTTTGCTTTCTTCTTGTCCCTTTTGTCCTCCCTCTAGTCCTCTAAGTAGTGTAGAAATAGGCAGATATGTTTGACCCACTTAGTATATAAATAAATAGCTTCCTTATTATATTGCCTTTATATGATAAAATCATCCTATAAGATTGATTTTCAAAATTATTTCATTAGCTAGGTGACATATAAGCTTATTTAGGACTTACGATAGGCTTAATTGCACTTAAATACACTGAACTATCAAGTTGCGACACTTTAATACCCAGAACCATTTTATGTACACTTAAATACTCAAAACCTTTTTTAAGTTTTTGCAATTTACCCCCTTTGTTTGTTATTGTCTCCCTTACAGTCATCATGTGACCATCTTTGTTGTTTTTGCCCCTAAGACCATAGGGGGCAGTACTATCTTGGCATTTACTGTTTCAGGGGTATTGAAATGACAAAATAAAGTTTAGACTAGCAACTTGCCAAAATATATATATATATACAGGATATTAAGTGCGAAAACTTGAAAGTTCATGGTACTTAGTGCAATTAAGCCCATAATGTATGTGGACTTCTTATCAGTATTTATATAAGAGGGCATGTTACCATGTTTAGGGCGCCTAATATGGATGTACAGTAGTTTAGTATCTGTTATTACAATATCCACTAGCAAGCTGTAGGTACTAAATTTCACTCTTATAGTTATAAGGGTCAAGCTCACTTTAGCAAAGTTCATAGTTCATACCTCTATTAACAGTTTCTTCATTCAGCTCTAAGATTTCTCTATAGTTTAAGGATCAGATGAAGTTAGAAACTTGCGCACTTTACACTGAGAAGTGCATATATCGATGATGTTAAGAAAAGCTACGTAGTAAAATGTACAGGCGTACAGCCAGGGCCGGCCCAGCGGATTGGGTTGCCCTAGCCGAAAATAATTTTGGTTGCCCTTAAACTTTATTAAAATAATAATACATTTTATCAATATTGTGTTATGATAAGCAAGACAAGCTAGATTTGCCAATATTGTGTTCCAGTGAAGTATCATGTAATGCAAAAAAGCCTAATAGTGCTAAAATATCAGTGGAAGAAAACAATAAAAAAATCTAGCATCTAACAACTCACTTGTCAAAAAATCGTAATATTTAAAAATGAAATACTTTATCACCAACCTCCATAATCATTGTTCTTAACATCCAAGTATGAAGCAGGAAGAACCCACTGGACAGCTCCTTAGACACTATGTATTCGAAAGCAAAGTAATATTTTTTTTAGACTGAATATATTGATTTCTTTGCTTCTTCCGAGTGCATGAGGACAGATAAAAGAAAGGTAGAAATTGAAATTTTGGCGATTTGGCGGAGAGGTGCGGCCGTCTGGGAATATAGAAATTGGAATAGGTCCAGGGCTGATGTGGATGAAGGAATTTTTTTTTTTTTTTTTTTGGGAAAGGATTGTCCTAAGCCCAGGTGGTTGCCCAGGCCCGGGGGGTTGCCCAAGCCCAGGGGCTTGTCAGGCTCACCCCTGGGCCGGCTCTGCGTACAGCAAGATTCAGCACGTCTGTGTGTTTTTCAAATTCTGGAGAACAATGCACGTGATACCTTTTCTTAGTAACATTGCAGGACAATTATGTGGCTACCCAGTACCTGCGATAGTCCTATTTAACTTTTGGTCCATGAGGGTTAAATTGACAACCATTATGCAGTCCCTTTTACCATTTATTCTGCTGCTTCTCACATTCTTTGATATGTACATATGACTATTTCTGTATACATAATAAGCATCGTATCATTTTCCAGCAAGACAGCATTTCATTTTACCAATGTTGTATAAAATGGAGATCTTTGTATATAATGGAAACCTGGGTTTATTTTAATTAACAATGTCGACTAAACTAAAGTTTACTTTTTCTTTCATGTCACACAAACAAAATATGGCAACATGATAACAAGAAGGTAGCCATACTCTTGTATAGTGTAAAAGATTGATTATAGTTCTTCAACAGATAAGTTTAGTGTTCCCCTATTTTGACCTAGCAAACTAGTTTAGAGTGAAGTTAACACATCTAATTACAAAAAGGAAACATGTATACCTCCAGACCTCTGCCAGTGTTTGCCTTGTTGTCATGCTTAGTGTCCTTGCTGGATCCTTCTACAAAGTTCATATAACCACACTCATTAATAGTACCAAAAGGAGCCAAATTTCAGAGATGTTTCTGATTGCAAATACAATTTTAGGAGAGAACGAGTGGTTTGGGGGGAGGGGTGGATAGGGCTGTTGATGGGCCAGGTTCGAGTTGGAGTTATGTAAAATCTGAACACGACCAGAAACTTTTGGATTTCCAGATATGAACCCGAACCCAATTTACATTCGGGTTCTATTTTTAGAATCCGAACCCGACTTTTTATGCGACTTTATATGTATATAAATTTAAAAAAAATGTAGCCAGCAAGGACTGAAGCCAGGATTTCCAGATATGAACCCGAACCCAATTTACATTCAGTTCTATTTTTAGAATCCGAACCCGACTTTTTATGTGACTTTATATGTATAAAAATTTAAAAAGAATGTAGCCAGCAAGGACTGAAGCCAGGATCTCCAAAACCAATCCCTCAACTGTTTACCAATGGGCCACACAACACTTTCTGTATATATTGAATTGAATTATATTTACTCATAGCCATACCAGAACTAAATTGTTTTCGGCCTGGTATATTGTACTCGAACCAGACCCGAAATTCAATCGGGTTTTCTTTTTATATCCAAACCCGAATTTTCAGCTATAATTCGGGTTGGGCCTAACAGGTTATCGGTTACCAATGACAGCCCTAGGTGTGTTGAGGGCGGGCAGGTGGTATGAAAATAATATCATAACTTCTTACAAGGAAACAGTTCAAAGTTCTCATTTAGAGTTGGAAGCATTGCCTACTGTACAAATGAGAAAGACTTAAGTCAACTAATGATGACGATCTAAAAGAAACTGACCTCTATCTGCCTTCGTGTTTTAACGACATCCAGAGGGCAAGTAGCAGCAGCTGAAAGACTACCTGCAACAACACCCGCGGAGAAGTTGGCTGCAAGCACACTAGCTATGCTGCCTTCAGTGCCATTGACATCTAATAACCTTCTTCTAATCTGTATTGTAGAAATGATGCCGTCAGAGTACTATACATTATGTTTCCAGGTTACTATGAATCTAAGCAAGGGGAAATGGGAGATGAAACCATAGAATGATGCTTAATAGAGAAATCAAAACATCACCAGTTCAAGAGTAGGCCAGCAAATAGCAGAAAATGGGACATCACGGGCAAGTTGTGCTCCCACCCCCGTCCAAAGAATACGATATCCTTGCCCTGTTTATATTATTGCTCAAATTCAGTGATAACATGAATTATTGATACTATCTGCAGGATCTACAGGTTTAACAACAATTCACCATATGACAGTCAACTTTCCAGCTGGTTTTCCAGCTATATTCCCCAATGTACAAAATATAGAACATTTCAAAACTAGAGTGGGGGGTGTACAAAGGGTCGAGAGGGCTGAACAAACAGTTAGTTATTTCCTAATACGTGCTAAATCTTGATGTTAGCTACAGTGTCTATAAAAACAAGGACATGGACATACAATTCTCAAGTGATTTCGTGCTCCTGAAGGGCAATAAAACACCAGCTAAAGTTTTATGTATTCCCGGGGGCTTGGTTCCAGTGTGAATCTCTTTAAATGCCTGCTAACAGGTAAGGAAGTGATCAGATAGTTGTGGAAACAGTTTTGAGATGAACGAAATAAAGCAAATGAGACGGTATTAGTAAATATATTCTTTAACAATGCAAACAAATTGCACTATTGGAGGATCTTTATAACCTGAAAAAAAAAAACTAACTATACACAAAATAATTTGTCATCCTGGGAAAAATCTTGACTATAATAGGTGTCTAGCCAGTAGTGTTCAGAAACTAGAACTAAATTCTGCAGTTAGCCAGGGATTCTAGACTCCTGGCAGTAGAGGTCGAGCGGCACTAGCCCGGTCTTAGGTTTTTTGACAGTAGTACTCTACTGTCATTGGCCAACTAGTTCCAAAAAATCTGATGAGCTGGAATGTTATGAGCATGTGGTGTTGGTTTTTTATTGTGATAACAATAAAAGTTCTCTTAGAACTCTTCACTCCTTTTCCTCTCACGGAAGCCTAGCTTTTCAACATGGTACCGGTGTCAACGCGATCTAGGTTTTATAATGAGATTTATGTTCTCTTTCTTTTGTAAACTCCTTTTCCCATGTTCTGCTTATTTTCTTATAACCTATTTATCTGTTCTTTAGGGAGTACCTTTCCTTTCCCAGTGTGATTCTCTCGTTCCCTTTTTCTTCTCCCAAAGATTTTTGTTGGTTTCTGTTTCCTCCACATATCTTCATTTTTCTAGGTCTTTACAGGTTTCACTAATTTGTTTATCAATGGATTTTATAATCCATCATAACGTTGCTTTCTCACCTTATCATGTTCAACATCCTCGTTTATGCAAAATAAATCCCCAAAGGCCCTCATTCTATTGTTTGGCTTCTTTGTATCCATAGGATTCATATTTCGCCGCTGCTTGCTTTTAAGTATTTGGTCAATTTTCTCTAAAAAAAAGTAAAAGAATTTGGTCAACTTGGAGGATTTTCTAGTCTACAATTGTTTGTTTATTTATGGATTTCAAATTCACAATTTTTTATATTCTAGAATCCACAACGATGTGTTAATTAGTGTGTTTCGCAAGCCACAGTTATTTATCTATTTGTTGGTTTCATAAGCAAAAAATACATTTGTTCCCCTGATATTTGACGTTTGAGATTGTGTTTATGAGAATCTATGAAATTCTCAGTTTCACTTCGGAGATGCTTTATTTATATAATGACTGCTTCTGTTTGCTATTCATCAAATCATTTTAAATGGGAAGCTTGAAGAAAAAATATTTGAGAAGTGAGACTCTTACCAGTTTGGCATATGATAAATTTAACATGAAGTTAAAACCTGTGACATGTAAATCTTCGTGAAGCTATGGAAACATATCACATTTTGTTGTTATTATTTTGTTAACACATATTCTTCCTGGGAAAACTCTCATGGGTGTTCGCTAGATCAACAGATAGAAAACATGTTCTGTTTGTTCACGAATTATAAACTACGATGAAACAGGATCAGGTTAAAACCTGTAAGTCAAAATGTTCAAAACTACAGCCATAGTAAAAGAAATAATTAACTAAAACAAGCTCCTACATGTCCAACTTAAATTGCTACGGACCTAAACCAACAGCAGCAGTAGTCATCACTTATATTGAATGATAAATGTTCTATAATTGGCAACGCATACCTGCATGCGTGTTCTTGCCAGCTCTAGAGGAGAACAAGCAATGCAAGCTAATGAACGTGCAACCACGCCTGCAACTAAGGGAGCATATGGTGTCAGCTTAGGAATCTTGTGGGTGGTGTAATCTTCAATCCAGTTGCGAAATAAGTCATAGCAAGGTAAGTATATCCCCACCTGTTGGCATAATATTAAAGATAAATCAGACAAGCAAACCAGAAATTATCACCAAACACGCACACACACCGATACATATATAAGAGAGTGAAAGATCTGATGATGGCAGTTAAAAGTGTCCCAGAATATTCTAGAGGAAGGAGATATGTAAAACCAAGAAAGGGGATTGGCCATCTCATATTTAATTAACCATACAAACTTGATGTATCCTCAAACAAAACAAAGTTGTTAAGAATGATGGACCTTAATAGAAATAAAAATTGGCAAATGTAAATCCCTTGTTATTTCAAGCTACTGCACTCTAGGCATAGTTAAATGCATGCATGTCCATACTATGATGCAAACTCTTAAATACGAGAAAACATCCACAATAATTCTTCTTAGTAAGCATATAACACGCTTTAAGGCTGGGTTTGGCACTGCTTATTTTTCCTGCTGCTACTCTTCTTTGTTTTGTTTTTTAAAACAGCAACGAAAGCAGTTTGATAACAGCTGCTTCTGCTTCTTATTTTATAAGCTGGTTTATTTTGGGGGCAGCTTTGACAGGGGTTTGCTGCTTTTAAAGTCTGCTTCTTCTTTTTGAAAAACAGCAGCAATGCCAAACCAGGCCTAAGTAGGCTAGCAGAAAAGCAACCCATCCATTAGCCAATGACTGCCTCTTTTGATGCCACACATCTAGTAACTCATAACAAGTGCATAATCAAGTGAATTTAGTGACAAATGTAAACAAATTGTACAGGTTACAGAGAGGGAAAGGATGCTATTAAACTTTAGAAAACTCACAGTTGGAATAGCTAGAGCTAAGCTTGCATTCGTACCCCTCCACAATCTAGCAAATCCTTCCTGTAATTACACTCACAACAAACATTCAGATCCTTCTGCTGAAATCTGTCCTAATGCAAACATGATCAACCAAAGCTTGGACCTTAATTAGCGAGATAAAAGGCTTTATAAATGAAACATGATTAAATATAAGAGACCTACCTGTCGAATGACTTTGTGTAACACGTCCAGTGTTCCTTTGTACTGAAAATGATCAGGAAGGCAAACTGGTTAGTTGTAAATGTTCCATTACTAGTGCATTATGGGAAACACGTTAACTATGAAAACACCTGATGAACACATTCGAAATATAGCCATAAGCTAATAAAAATGTACAACTTGCAGAAACTTTAGATCGACAAGATAGGACATAAAGAAGATATCAAGTCAAAAGATCTTTCCGTTGATACTTCAGGCTGTCCAATATTTTGGGTTTAGCCATAACAGCATTTAGAGCAGGTCAGAAGAACAATATTGCCCCACTTAAGCCTATAAATCTGAATAAAATTAGCACTATCCCTCAAAAGGAGAATCAGTGATCCCTTCATCACTGATGCTGCATCCAGTAGTATGCTGCTTTCTCTTCCTCAGGTTAGTGTCTCAAAGATGATCAGAGAGAAAGAAAATACGTAAGAAAATTCAAGCAAGCAGGTCCAGGTATTCTTTTTCTAATTTAAACTAGTAGATGCACTTAGTTGTATAGTAGAAGAAGCAAGCCCAACGAAGGTACAAGCAGTGGCGTAGCCAGGATTTAGGTACAACAGGGTCAAAATCGGCTAAAACAATTTTAGTTCAAAAAAATAATAAAAATGTAAGGACAAATTTGCATAAATTAGTCAGAAATCATATTTTCTATACGTAACGTTGGTCGTCTATTCTAGTTTTCCTATTGTAGTTGTTCATTTTTTCCATTCATTTCATAATATGATTGGTATTAAAGTGGACATTAATTCTAACCCAATATAATCTGCACCTAAACTAATTTAGTGTCATTCCAGTCAGGTCATACAAAATATTTTTGATTAATTTTGATCATTTGATCGAGGAGATTCAGTGTATCTTAAAATTCATACTTTGATTTTACCATTTTAGTCATGAACCTTGCCATCCTAGGGTCTTATGAAAATTAAATATTGTTTTCTCCCTCAAGGAAAAACAAAATTAAAATATTTTATTTCCAACCACTAATTTACTTTGACTTCATATTTTTTTACATTTTTTAATCGAAAAATGTTATGCTAGAGAACAATTGTATTCCATCTAAGAGCAAATTAAATCTTGCCATCTAAGAACAATTAAGGACAAAATTTATGGCATGATTCAGCTACTTGCAACTACAAGTAAAATGAGTAAAACATCAAATTGTTACTCGTTCATAATATAACTAGCTGGGAGTAAAATAATTAATAATATATATATTATAAAAATTGAGTGGGGTCACATGACCCTACTGGGCCTATGCTGGATCCGCCCATAGGTACAAGGAAAGCATGTCCCCATAAGTTGCACAGATGCATGCATAAGCGTGCATACATACACAAGCTGTGTTGTGGCATTGTTCCTAAATTTAGTAATAAAATTACTTTAGTACAGATATATGAGAAATGCCCAAATGAAAGGTTTAAAAATCGGCTGCTAACAATAAATTGTGCTTACATGATATTGGATTTGGGCCAACCTTACTAGAATCTGCACAATAAAATTGGTATCTTATTGGAACATTTTGATCAGTCAACTGATCTAAATTGGCCATGATTAGCTGAATTTGATAGAAAGCGGACAAGTTTTTCCAACGTTGGTCAAACATACTAAAGTTTTTTCAATTGGCCGAATTTGATTGGAAGTTCTTCAAACAAAGATAAAATTGGCAAATACTTCCTAAAGTTTGACCATTTGACCGGTACATATATATATATATATATATATATATATATATATATATATATATATATATATATATATTCACAAAATTCCTCCATTTCTTTTGGAGGTGTTGACCAGCAGTGGGGCAGATAACAGCATGGTATAAAAAGGAGACAACAGGAGGAGCCAGCGACCAACTAAGACTAACATATCTACAACTACATCCCTGAGAGGCAGTCAAACGGAGGCGTAACTTCTAGATGTAAATGGAATGATCAGCCAGACAGGCTAGGGATGCTTCCTTCCCGGCTTGCTTTTCACATGCTTATCCTGCCCAGTTTATTGTCCTTGCCAACCGGCAGCAACTGGGTCTCCCCATCTCTCCTCAACCATATATCGTAATAAATTTTTAATGTTTTTACATATTTTTTTTAAACCGTTCATGTGTTGATCCAAAACTGTAAATATGATTTGATACTCATAGAGGGGCCGATACCAACCACGTTTTATAAACCTTGCAAAAACTGAAGCGTCAAAATATGATATGCGGATCATGATGACGCAAAGCCACCATGGGAGAGTTTCCAATAACTTGAGGAATGGAAGTAAACTGAAACCTAATAACCATGCATATTAATGTGCTAGTGGTCAATCATCACAAGCTAAGCAAGCGTAAGAAGTCCAGACCAATCCCAACTCCAATATTGATGCCACCATCAAGACCAGATTCGATTGATATAGAAGCATTTGCTTAGTCTCATCGAGCATTGATGAGTTAAAAAAATAATGTCAATGCACAAGTCCAGCTCATACTCGCACTGCCTAAGTCTGGACCTGGTCCATATGCCTATTTCTTTACACAAGGCTACTTTTTTAGAGTAAAACCAGCCCATTTGCAACCCCAATTATTAAATCATGATAATAACATATCCTATGTAAAATCCAGGAAGTCTTAAATTTCCTAGATCATAAACAACCAATAATGGATTAAGGACGTATAATGTAGCACACTATCAGCATACTGGTACTGGAAGCAAATATGAATGCTATAACATGTTCTAATAGTACATCCTCATGAAATTTGAGAACACGCTCGGGGTACCAAATGGCTATTATAAAGCAAACAACAGCAGTAGGACTGATATAATATGCAAGCTTCTTCCCAGTGAATAGCTGGACAGAAATATAAAACAAATTATAAATGAATCTTGAAGTGTTTTCATCTATTCGTGAACATTAGTTAATAAAGTTAGTCGCATACGATAGATAATGGAATGTAGTCAAATGAGCTCCAGTGCAGTGTGAAGGGATGTAAGATATTCAGGTAACATCACCCCAAAATTTTCGACTGTGTAAGATGACTGTGTATAAGCAGGACTGTAGACTGGGTTCAGAGTCTTCAGACTTCACATTCATAAAAACTTATGATCTATAAAAGTGCAATGATTCACATCTGTTACAAATGAAATATTCAGTGATGCATGGTAAGTTTGAGCAAATGGTATGTGCACTTCACTTTAGTACTCTATAAGTGCACCTTGTGTACATGTCAAAAGAAAATCCAGTGTATTAGTTTTAACATACCGTGTTTGTGCTATGAGAAGTCATATGGCCTCCAAGATTAACCTTTGAAGGATGGTATGTTACCCCAGCTGCTTGTGCCTGTAATCTTGTCTGTAATAGAGACAGAAGATGGTTACCAATCCCAACCCCAAACGAATAACATCATACCCTGTATAATAAGCAGAATGTATCAAACACAGAAAGATATAGACCAAAAGAAGGCAAATAAATGTACAGCCAACCAAGTGATACCTACTAACAATTGAGCATTATTCAGAAAAAGCAAACTTGGTACTTTAGTAAAAGACAACTGAGAAATTCATAGGCGGATATTATCATCTCCTAGGCAACACACAGGAACTGGACTCCTAGATTGAAGAATATATAGTTGGGACCGAGAATCCTCGTTTTATCTGTTGTACAAACAAAACTAAAGGACCAACCTAGTTTGGCCTTAAAACAAAAGGTACGTCAACCAAGGTTCTTAAGGAACATGTCAATAGACCTTAATAAACAAGGAATCTTAAGGAGCTACTACTCATAATTGAATTAATGAAACAAAACCATAGCTAGTAAGGAAGAGCAATTATACTACGTAAATAACTTAACATAAACAAAATTTTATCGAAAAATCAGATAAGGCAGACATGCTTGATGAAGGACTTAAGGATGGCCTTTGTTGTTCCAGGCAATTCATAGTTCACAGTATCGGCCGATACCGATACGGTTTGGCACGTCCTGATCCGATACTGACCGATATCCTATACCGACATTGGGGGTCTCTTTTTCAGTCAATTCGGGAAAAAAAATTGAACGAAAAAGACCAATCATAAAGGTGTAAAAGCATAGAAAGGTTATAAAAGCATGTAAAAGAAGAAAACTTAACTATCGTATGTAAATCAATCGGTAAGGGTGACTACTATTTCATTCAATTTTAAAACTACTAAGAAACAACACTGAAAATATTAAAATTATGCCTAAATGTATAAAATATTTTTTTCTAAAATGTTAATAATTTATTGATAATTATTTGCTTTCCGATACCAAAAATCCGATACTCCGATCCGAAACCTCCGATACTGCCGATACCGTCGATCATGATACTCATAGGAATGGTCTGATACCGATACTTTGAACCTCCTTGAACTCATGGGCTCTCCACCCACTTGCCCGTCTTTACTATCTCCTTCACTAAGATGGAGTAACTAAATATTACAGACAGCACTATGAGCTAAACTACAGTAAGGAAAGCCATAATCACCAAGTCTTGTCCCAACTTTTTGAGGTTGGCTTCCTCCGTATGTCCTTGGTCACATTCAGATCAACATCCAAATTCATGTAAGCAATAAAGTAGGCAAGAAATAGCCTAGGTACCTAGTTCTGCCATGCATAGGCATGTAAGGAATAGACACGGAAATGGAGTTGGGTACATGGACAATATGAATTCGAAATACAACATTTTTATAAAATATAGAATACTGGTAAAGCATGGATATGATATCGTAGTTATACATGAGATCTTAATGATATCTATATTCGAGCATGTTTCGGATAGTGGCTACATAGTACATACAATACAATTCTATAAAAGTTCCATCGGAAATAAATGTTACTTTCTCATGTCTCAATTAAGTTTGGCATACCATGACCATGCCAACTTACTTTCTAGGTATAGGTACGAAGATACAGGTAGGGGCACATGCCAATTCGGATACATGTCAGATATAGGTACGGACACGGATACAGTTCTATGGAGCACTTGTGCAACCTAGCTATACACTAAAACACCGTATGCTAATGTTTCTCCTTATGCAATTAGATGATAAAGGATGCGACATACATAAATCTCCATTAGAAATTTCAATATTTTACAAATTCTTACTATGTTTAGGATAGGGGAACTTGGAGAATCCATCCTTTAACGAGCTCATGTGCAACCACAAATATCAGCTTCACCTCTCCACCCGCCAATCCGCAAGGTGTTATGGCAACAGCAACACCCTATCTTACTCATAATTCGTTTGACTAGGATTTACACCAAGCCATTGAGGTTTGACGTCACGTTCACAAACTCTAGAAACTCTAGCCATCAACTTTCCTGGAGAATTCTTACAATGAGTCCTCAACAACTTAACCCGCATCATATAGGAAGCATGGACACTCCAAATGCTGGTGTCATGTCCAGTTTGTGTTGTGTCGGGCACGTATTGGACACACGAAATAAACACTCCAAAACATCCTAGGGAATGCCAAAAATCGATGTCGTGCCTGTGTCATTATGTCATTACAAATGTACTATTAGCCATGATACAAACTAGTGTTCCTACTTCTATATACCAACATGTGCACAAAAACAAGTTGGTGAGTCGGAAACACCAAACTATACATACAACCAAACATCAACACTTTCCCATATTTGTCATACAAAGATGAAAAGATCAAAACATGCTTTCTCCATAATATTCAACAAGCGACTAAAATTGGGAGAACAAAATTTCAAACCATCCACAATTCCCCTACGAAATTTTATGCCCTAAACTTATCTAAAGGTTTCGGCGTCTTCTCCAACAACGAAATAGCTCCAAAAATAAGGACCATGTCCTTCAAAATAATATTATCGACGAATAAACAATTCGTTGGCTCGATTGAATGGGAATACCTTTGCGACATCGAGAGGGTTGACGACGAGTGCGGAGATCACGGCGGCACCGGCGGCGGACAGAGCTCGCTCGCCGAAGCCCATGTCGGAATCTGACGGCAACGTAGCAGTAGACGAAGATGGTGAAGAAGAAGAAGAAGAAGACGACGACATTAGGGATTCTTTTCTTCGTGAGAGTTATCGAAGGATTTTAATCGACATTTGGGGATGGGTTTTTCTTGATTTTTATTGACTCTTTTTTTTTTCTTTTCTTTTTTGAGCAATGGCGGTTGTTTTAGGCGACACGACTCTGTTCCTAAAGACAGCAAAGTGGAGAACAAACGTCTCTACTACGTGTTTACTAACTATTTTCAGTTCTTTCAGTTTCAGCTATCTAATTTTTTTTTAGGGGTTTTCTGTAAAAATGTTTGTAGCTCCCCTCTATTTTTAGAAGCGGCGCTACCCTGTCAAAAAGAAAGCAAATGTTACCTAGGGCGCTGCCCTTTCAAAAAAATTTAGGGATTTTTTGACTTTCATCCCACTTACTAATATGAATTTGTACTTACATCCCACTTTTTAATTTTATTTGACTTACGTCCCACTTTTCGTCACGAAAAGACTTTTCGTGACAAAATAAATATTTTTCGTGACAAAATAAATACTTTTTGTGACGAAAAGTGGGACGTAAGTCAAATAAAATTAAAAAGTGGGATGTAAGTACAAATTCATATTAGTAAGTGGGATGAAAGTCAAAAAATCCCAAAAATGTACATGTTGGACTGCCAAAATACTGTTGGACTTTGGATTTTGAGATATGAAATGAACTCTAAAAATAGTGCCTTCAAAGCTTAATCTATTCTATTCTATAATATCATATGAAAACTTGATAGTAAAACTTTTGAATTCACTCTCGAGTATTTTATAAAGACTTGCATGTCATTTATGTTTAAGAGTCAAAACAATAAAATTTGCATGCTATGAATTTTTTTTTTTTTTCCCATACAACTTTTCATGTTCCGATGGTAATAAATTTTTCTGTCCCTAATTACCATTTTCCAAATGTTATTATTCTCAATAGAAAATTAAAAAAACAAAAAACAAAAATCGTACTTCAAATCTGTTGGCATTGTAAAAAAAAATACACACACACATGAATAGTCACCTAAAAAGACAGAAAGACGACAGTTGATCTTATAATATTTTAATTAAAATGCATGCAAAGCACATACATGTAGACTAGTGTTTATATAAATATATTCTTCATCGATGATAATACAATAGTATTATCAACACAGATTTCAAAAAATAAAACAATAAACAAAGTATAATATCCAAATTAATATGTCAAAATGAAATACTAATAAAATTGACAAGAAAGAGGGAGAGATTGACAATAGTGGAAAGGTATAGGAGATTGAGAGCGTCAGACTATTAGAATGACAAACTTAGGTGAGAGGATTTTGATAGCGACTACACCATTTTTTTTTTATATCTGACTAAGTGACTTGTCTCCTGGTATTACGTTTAGATATCCTAGAACAAAAAAAAAAACTTTTTATCATGACTAAAATTATTAGAATGAGTCTGTTGGTTTTATTTATAATTAGACTTGCATAGTATAAAAAAATTGGTACCTTTTAAACTTTTGTGCCTGAGGGAGCTGTCTCATGCTGCTCATATCAAGTCCGGCCATGTGTCAAAATTTTAACAATTCATATAAAATCTGGACTGTTAAAATTTTGACTTTTGACAGTCATGAAATAACAAGACCATAAAAAAATATGGCTAGCCATCATCCAAAATATGGCTAGCCATCATCCAAAAAACATCAACAAACGAAAAATATATTCCACCCCCCCCTTCCCCCACCCCCCCCCACCCCCCCCCCCGCACCCCCGTTTTTGTAGTGCTATTTGCCTGGAAGAATAATTTGTAATTCCTTTTTGGGCTTCTCAATCATCCACGCTTCATACTTCACATGCAAGCAAACAGTAAAAAGCCTGAGAAATGACTGGAAAGTGCTTCTCAATCATCCACGCTTCATACTTCACATGCAAGCAAACAGTAAAAAGCCTGAGAAATGACTGGAAAGTGCTTCTCAATCATCCACGCTTCAGTAGTAATAACCATTCCTGGACTTTCGCATTAAGGCAAAGTATATGGACAGTCCTTGTTAAAAATTGGACAGTCCAGTCTACAGACTGAACTGTCAGAAAAATTAAAAAAATGGACTAGCCCCGATCATTTTTGGCTGTACCCATATAATTAGCCTCGCATTAACCATTTCATAGCAAATCTTCTACTATACTTCAGAATGGCTCAAAAGTGAGCCATCTAAACCATAATTATATCATGGTCTATTTTATTCTAAAAAAAAATAAATTATGTAAAAAATTGTTAAAAAAAATAAATTTGTTATATATATTCAACATGGAGAATCGAACTCAACCAAACAAGAAGAATACCTCACACCTTAACCATATGAATTAGAAGAGATATTTGACTATAATTAGATACTACGATCTTATTATACGTATTATACGTGCAAAGCAAGTACATTTAGTAGTATGGATAAGCAGCTGATGTTGAGATTTTAAAAGATAACATCTCAATGTTTGGCAAAGAGAGTGTAATGGGATGCTCAATTTCAAGTTAAAAAGCAAAATAATACAAAATGCGACCAGACAGAGAAACCAATATAACTGGTGCCAGATTCCTGCAAATTAGAATATTAAGCTATGAACAAGAGAAAGCCCAAACGATATTTCCAAAATCCATCAGCAGAAACACAACACAAACGGTTACAACCACTCAGTTTATTTTCCATTGTCAGTGTTATTTTTTAGATGCCCGACATAATGCACGAAATTTTGTGCACGTTGCGTTGCATGTCAGTTGGGCCAACTGTCCACGCCTCCCCCGCGGTTCGATCCTGAGACCGTCCGCCTAGCCAAGGAGGTTATACCTCTCCTCACTGACCACAAGAGCCAGATGAGTTCGGTCCATTGTGGGAGTTGAAACAAATCACTTTGGCATCCAGATAAATAGAAATGAGTACAAGCTTAAAGGCCAAGTCAACTTGAGAAGAACCGCAGTTAAACCGTTACAATCTACTGTTAAATTGCTGGACTAAAGCAATCTCACTTTTAGTGCAAGTTCTCTCTCTCTCTCTCTCTCCATTTAAAGAATCACACTGAATGATTAACATTGTCTCAGAGTAGACCACAAAACTGTTCCAGAAAAAAATCAAGAGAATTCTCAGGATTTCTCCTGAGCACTTGGGGTGCCGGCTGCTTGGCCCTGTCCAGCCAGAGAGAATTTCTTCACTTTCTGAACAAAGTAATGATAACATTAACGTTAGCACAACACACAAAATTCAAAGAAAAAATCAAGCAGCATTATAAATTGCGACGAAGAATCATAATGCATACAGTCATCAGTTGGTATTAGAAGTGCAGGATGATGATGCTAGACAAATCAGGAGATTATGTGAAATGAAATAAATCTCAAATTAGTTGGATGACCTTTCACATGAACTTTTCAAAAAAAAAAGCAAGATATGGGTAATCACCACGCCAGCATAACTCATTGCTCAACTTCAGCAGAACACCCATCCCAATGCCTTTAAAGATGATACCCCATAATATGTAGGTTTCATTCAGAGCTCACCTTCAACCAGCATCCAAACACTGTTTTTGCATTTGTGTAATCAATAGCTTGCTAAAGATCAGCATGTGATTCTCTGTTTTATATCCAATAACACATGACTCTCTCCGTTGCGTACACACATACATAACCATGTTCCCGGTTTAGAGAAGAATATGTAAATTGACTTCAGTTCTACATTAGAAGAAAGTATTCTCATAGGATATAAAACTCTTTGCACAGGGGCGGACACAAGAATTTAAGAGTGAGGTCAATCTTAAATGTAAAAAAGTCCAAAAATAAAATCGCATGCTAAACATGAAGAAAAAAAAACTCCTTTGTTAAGGGATTGACGGGAGAGAAGAGCTGATTTTGAGCTCCTTGGAGTAAGTATCTCACTCCCTTATTTAAGCTAAGGGGTCTGAATTTTCGGCCTTTAGAGATGGCTTTCTTGGTTGTCCCCTTCTTACTGAATCCTGGTTTAGGATCTGAAGATGATATATCATTCAGTAGACCTTAACCCAAGTTGATAGTCATAGGGAGAAATAACAATGGCATAACAAAATTTGTCCAAATGGAAAAAACCTTGTTACCATGGCAAGCCAAACAGGCCTAAAGTCAGTTTTGACCTCACCAAAGATTCTACTATTCTCGTGATAAATAATTATTTACATTACCAATGAAAATATAATAAATTATACTACACAAGCTAGTTATTAACAAAAGAAAAAAAAACACTTGCCATGAATTTCATCAAATTCATGAATGAATTTGCAGAACTCTTGAACATAATATTACATAACCAACTTTTTAATGATTATAATAGAAAAAGTTGGGCTTTTATGCAATTTCAGGGATACCAACATTATAATCTAATGATATCAACTTGTGAAAAACGACGGTAATAGCATCTTCCATCTGCCCATATTAAAAAAAAAAACCATAAGGGGGGGGGGGGGGGGGGGGGGGGGGGGGGGGGGGGGGGGGGGGAGAGAGAGAGAGGAGGGGCCTGGCCATCGCTGATGGGGGTGTCGGCGCCTGGGATGACAAAGACGACGGCGACGCCGATGGCAAAGACAACACTTCCATCTCTCTTTGTTCTTTGTTGAAAAAGGGGATGGACGTTTTTGAACTTCAAATTGAAACTCAAGAGTCGAGAACTTGAAAGTGAATGGAATCCCCAGTCACATCCATCTACTACTCCTACAGACTACTGGGCTCCACCTCTAGAGCCTTCAAAACTCTAGGCTACAATCCTACTTCCACAGGTGTGCAGCCTGTGCTGCACAGATGCAGAGCAAATAGCATGTAGTAAAATGTGGACTGTACACATACGGCTGATATTCTGGCCAAAAAAAAAAAAATGAGAAGTCAGTGGGGTCAGATGACCCCGCATGCCCCATGGTGGTTCCGCCCGTCTTTGCATAACTGTTTCAGTTCCACATGCATCTTAATTAATTACCAGGGGAGTTTATAAAGAGTGTATATTTTATGTCTCTCTTAAAGTGGTACAATATCGACTTGATTGTATCTAATTACTCCCCCCTCCCCCCACCCGCACACACACACACAACCCCACGAGCGTGCCTGCTGACATACAAGGTTCAGTAAGACAATCTTAGTTTATATCAAGACACTCGTCATCTAAGTAATTTTGAATTTAGCAGAATGCTGGATTAAGTATAATTCATGCAACTTGTATAATATGCCAGCCAGTAGCTTCTTTAAGTCTTACATTTGAAGGTTTTAGATGGACATTAACAAAAAGAAAAGAACGCATCTATTGCAAGATTGTGCCCCAAGCCCCCTCAATACATAGAAAACAAAATCCAGCAGTTAGTTTATCATAAACAGTATAAATGCCATAACAATGAGTTGATGAATATTGGTCTCTCGTATAAACCCTTATGTAAATCAAGGGTCATGCTTGCTCCTCTCACTAATCTAGAGCCAAATACAAAAAAAATGAGAAATTTTGACTGGCACCCCACTTTTTTTACCATATTTACGGACCCCACACAATTACAATAATGTAAGATATTTTCCACTTTTGACGGAAACCGCCCCCAACTCACGGTCAACCCCTTTAACCAATTTTTTTTTTGACCAAAATACCCCCGTCTTCTTCCCCATGTCCTCCCATTTTCCGTGGCTGGCCCCCTCCCCGCCGTCGGCATACCTCCACTCCCCCCCCTCCTCTCTCCGCTCCCCCCCCCCCTCCTCTCTCCTCCCCATCACCACCACACCAGCACCATCACCAGCACCATCACCACCATCATCACCACCACCTTCACGCCGCCCTCTGCGACACCCTCCCCCCCCGGCGCCATCGTCCGCGCAGCCCCCTCCCCCCCCCTTCCACGCCACCGTCCGCGTAGCCCCCTCCGCCCCCCTCCCGATGTTGCCGTCTGTTGCTACTGCGGGGGCGGTGGTGGAGGGTAGGGGGGGCTCCGGTGGCGCAGAGGGGGAGGGGGGGGGGGTAGGAGCTCCGGTGGACGAGGAGGGTGGGAGCCGGATGGGCTCCGGTGGACACGACGGTGGGGGGTAGGGGGCAGCAAGTGGGGGACACGGGGAAAAAGACAAGAGTATTTTGGTAAAAAAAAAAATTGGTCAAAGGGGTTGACCGTGAGTTGGGGACGGTTTCCGTCAAAAGTGGGGGGTACCTTACATTATTGTAATTGTGTGGAGTGCACCGTAAATATGGTAAAAAATAGTGGGGTGCCAGTCAAAATTTCTTAAAAAAAAACGCATTCCAAAATAGGGTCAGTATGAAAGAACATTATGCACTAAATCTTCACTTGTAAGGATATCCAAATTGAAGTAATCAAGACTAAGCAGTTTAGTATTTGTACCTGAACAATCAACTAGTTTTGCGAAACAACATGAAAATACAGTCAACATTGGAGATAGCCAACCAATTTATGACACCAGACCTAAGGGCAGATCTAGAAACTTTTGTCAGGGTGGGCGTAGTTATCTACTTCAAACTTCGAGTTGGCTTTCGATCCTCTACAAAGAAACAATACCCTATCCATTAATGACGAAATCTGGTCTACTTTAGAGAACTGGACCTTACCCGTTGGATTAAGTCATGACCTCAAGGGTGAATATAACAACCTTCAGTGATGCCCCTAATTGTAAATACAATTCATGACATTCTTTTTTGTGTGTGATATCAACTGATTTTGGTAAAAGTATTTTATGATATTGACCAAATGAGTTCTTGGTTTGGGTAAAAGTATTCCATGATATTGAATGAATAAGTGGATGCATCATTGCAATGACATACAAAAAGATAAGTTACTAAAATCATGCCCTTGAAAATTATAGTTCGATTTTTCAGATATCACAACTTGATTCTCCCTATCTTATTGATAACTAGTGGATAATCCGTGCCATAATGGCACGGACACGAATCCGGCCTTCTCGACTGTCACGCCCCGCACCCGTAGGAGCGATCGTCCTCGCTAAGGCGTGATGCCGCACGGGCCTAGGTTGCGCCCGTGCAAGGCCAAGTCCAGAAACGGCCGATTTGAGCTAGGCCACAGAGTCGCACAGAGTGTCCCAATTGCAGCGGAAAGTAAATGAACACAAGTAGAAGCGAATTCGAACTCTTTATTGATATTCAAGAAGTTTACAAGCGATGCTAGACCGATATTACAAGTCGCTCAAGCTCTCTCTCTGAAACATAAAAGGGCGTGCCAAGTGGCTTACAATATGGAATGATTCATGGCGATGTTCCGATACATTATGTCCTGTATAGGGTGCTTCAGCTTCTTGTGTAGTGCCCCGTCCCTACATAGTGCCCCGTCTCCGTCCACGGGGTGCGCGAGAAAGGAACACTGTCGCTATCGATTCGGTCGGGACCGATAGGTCGGAATCGGCCGAGTCGATCGAACGGGAACGGTTGAATTAAAATCCATTCCACGTTATGGAATGGCTTTTTCGGAACCAAGTCTCATATTCAGCGGGTTGCGCCTCGAGGATTGGCTCTGCGGCTGAGTCGGGAGAGACCTCCCGTTGCTCTGGTTTTCATGTCGCACTTGATTTAGCTTTGGCTTTGGTTTTCGTGAATGCGTTTTTCGTGAATGATTTCGATGGGTTTTCATGACGCGTTTTCGAGCTTCGCATTCATATCGAATATCCTTGGATTATACGGTGTTCTAATCAGTTGCTTATGCGATTGCAGATGATCGCGTAGGCGACGTCAGCGCAGCCAACCGGTCGCTCGCTTGAAGCAAGGCTAAGGCGAGTGGCTGACCTCCTTCGTCTCGTCCCTCTACTTCAAAACTCAATATATGAAGTAAATGAATGCTTGTCATAATAGTGTAGAATCAAAGAAATCGTGGCACGATTCTTCACGAAACACTTGCTATCAAACTGCCGGTTTTGAAAATGGAAAACGCGCTTTCTTATACAAATCCACTTAGCCTATGCAAACAATGAATGAATCGATTAACGTTTATCGCAACGATACGGCTAAGTAAGCAAATCAACTAAGTCCAAAGGAAATCGGTCATTGGACAACTTGTCGACAAGGTGAAGTTTCCTCGAACGGTTGCCTAGGCCAAGGGACCGATTCGGCCCGGGAGGAACGAGTGTAGCAGCGCCAACCCTTCATCGGCGCGAGTTATGCGGGCACTTTCGCACAGGGCTCGCTACCCGACGCGAAAGGGGCGTCGTCTAACCAAATGCTATAGTCCGCGATGGCTTGACATTGCCAGTGGCCTTTATACCCCTTTCACTGCTTAACAGGTGCACGGGACACGGGATGAACATGATAATTGCTTAATGATATACAAGTTCACATGCTTGCCTCAAAAACATGTTAACATGCAAATCGAATAGGACGGTTAGAAAGATCATTGAAATAGCTAGCTAACATGTTTACGAAACTTCTTGAATCAAATGCAGAGCTTGGATTTAATTAGCCATTCGCCAGTACATGTGTTTCGTGCTGATCCTCGCTCTTTGCAGGTCCCGCGAACCAGGAAGGACGCGCCAGCTAGCTCGGCGGCGTTCGTGACTTTTGAAGCTTCGGCCGTGCGTCGAAGACTTACTCTGCGACTTCACTTTTGAAGGCTCTCGACAGTCCAAGGCAAATGACTCAGCGTCCCTCCCATCCAGGTCAATGGAGTACTTGTGTATATTGAGGGATGTGTGCAATGTATGGAACGGCAATCTCATCGGCACTCTTTTGTAATCGAGTCATATTGTAGCCCGCACGGCAATGAGTCTTGTACCGGAGTCTGTAAATGATGTTCATTATCAATAAAGAATCAAGTTTTCTTTACTTATTGTGTGTATCAATTTGTCTGCGTACTCTCTTAGATCTCGTGTCTCGGATTTCCTTATGACTAGGCCTTGTGCGATCGCAAATTAGGTTCGCACGGCATCACGCCCGGGGGACGACTATCGATTCGACGGAATCGGGACGTGACATAATGGTATCAGAGCACGGCTTTACGTCCTTGGCCTCCAGTGTCGAGTTCTAGTCTCCAACCGTTGACCTCGTGTCGATGAGAAGAGTTGTTCCATACGCTGAGCCCAGGACATTTTCTGAAACTAACTAGAGTTGCCTTTCCTTTTTCCCTGCAGTTACGGGAGCTCAGGCGGAAGACGAGACGAGCGCTTCCAGCGGCTCGAGTACTTCTAGACCCGAGCATTCCGTCAACCCAACGGGAGCTCGAGTACTTCTAGACCCGAGCATTCCGTCAACCCAACGGGAAAGACGCCTACTGTAGCCGGACCTTCCGGCGACCCGATGCAACGTATGCTGCAGATGCTTGAAATGCAGCAACGTCAAAACGAGCTCCATCGTCAGCAAGCGGAGGCTCGTCAGACTCAATTTGAAAATCGGTTCGAGGCTCAATTCCAGCTGCAGCAGCAGTAGCTGAATACCCTCCAGCAAATTGTACAGTCGGTTGTGGGCAACAACAACAATTCAACGATGACACCTGCAGTGACCCAGCCTGCGGTTCGATCCAATGAAGCTGAACCAGAGGCACCCGTGCTCTCACCTGCAGTACCGAGAAATTCTAACTTTGACGTATCAAAATTCACGAAAAGCTGCCGCACTTCCTTCAACGGCACAGAAGATCCCTCCGTGGCGATCGACTGGTTGGAGGAGCTGGAAGACAAGTTCGAGCTGCTGGGTGTCGAGGACTCGAAGAAAGTCGCGTGTGCTCAACTTTTACTTCGAATGAACGCGCACGATTGGTGGGCTGTGCAGAAGCGGGCTATTCGACGTGAAGACGAGCCGGCGGCGATCTCATGGGCGACATTCAGAAATGCGTTCGAGAACGAATATCTTTCTGCAGCCGTGCGACAGGAAAAAGAAAATGAGTTCATGCAGTTTACGCAAGGGAATATGACTGTACGACAATATGCGGCCAAATTCAACAAACTGGCCAAGTTTGCTGGAGACTATTTGCCTACCACCGCAAGTCGAGCAAAACGATTTGTAGTGGGCTTGCGTTCCTCTATCCGTGCTCATGACTCGGTGTCGGAATACAAAACTGTGGGCGAGGCACTCAACCACGCCATCCGTCTGGAGTCCGAGTATCCTCCTACTACTGTCGGCGCTGTTAACTTTAATAACAAACGCCATAGTAATGCGGGAGGCAACAACGCACATAAGCGTCAATATCGCGGCAACCAAACGAAGGATCGGATGGTCTGCAATTTCTGCCACAAGGACGGGCACCTGGACACCGACTGCCGACTTAAGCACAGAGTCTGTTTTGCATGCGGCAAAAGGGATCACCTCGTAAGGGACTGCCCGGAAGCTACGTCGAACCAACGCCCCCCGCAACATCAACAAAACCGAGGCCAAGCACCTCGGCCTCCACCGACCGCACATCAGAATGGCCAAGACCGTCGCCCCAACGCTCAGGGCCGCGTCTACGCCATGACTCGGGACGAAGCGCTTGCATCTGATACAGTCGTGACAGGTATACTGCAATTCAATAATAAACCTGCTCGTGTATTGTTTGATTCAGGTGCCACGCATAGTTTTATATCGGCGGACTTTGCCGCCGAGCACAAATTCTCCCCGACACCGCTAGGCCTCGACCTCACTGTTAACGTACCGTCGGGCATGCCACTAACTGCAAATTTAGTCTGCGGAGACGGAATCATCTGTATAGGTGGTCAAAAGATCAGTCTCGATGCGATAGTTCTAAATATTAAGGACTACGATATCATTCTGATGATGGATTGGCTCGGTCCGTGCAAGCAACCATAGACTGCGCTGAAAAGAAGGTCACATTCCGCATACCCGGAGTACCTGAATTCTGCTACTCGTGTGGTGAGGCGTCGCCGACCTGCATGGTGATCTCCGCAATATCTGCTCGACGGATGCTGCATTCCGGGTGCGAAGACTATCTAGCTTCCGTTCGAGACATGCGACAGGATAGTGCAAACGCGGGTCAGACCGACGTTGTGGCAGAATTTCCCGATGTGTTCCCGGACGAGCTGTCCGGCATGCCGCCCGATCGAGAGATTGAGTTCACTATCGATACATTCCCCGACACTCGACCGATCTCGAAAGCCCCGTACAGAATGGCCCCTGCAGAGCTAAAAGAACTCAAGGTGCAGTTACAAGAATTGCTCGACAAGGGATTCATCCGACCCAGCGTCTCGCCCTGGGGAGCGCCCGTGCTGTTTGTCAAGAAGAAGGATGGCTCTATGCGTCTTTGTATCGACTACCGCGAGCTGAATAAAGCAACCATCCGGAACAAGTACCCCCTGCCCCGCATAGACGATCTGTTTGACCAGCTTCAAGG
The DNA here is from genome assembly GCA_029216955.1 of Iris pallida. NCBI lineage: Eukaryota > Viridiplantae > Streptophyta > Magnoliopsida > Asparagales > Iridaceae > Iris > Iris pallida. The sequence continues at coordinate 11,388,388 of JANAVB010041816.1, read as the reverse complement.
AGCCACGGTGTTCTCTAAAATTGATCTGCGTTCGGGTTACCATCAACTCAAGATCAAGCCGGACGATGTGCCGAAGTCTGCCTTCTGCACTCGATACGGCCATTACGAGTTCCTGGTAATGCCGTTCGGCCTAACGAACGCCCCTGCTGCTTTCATGGATTTAATGAATCGGATGTTCCGACCCTTCCTCGACAAGTTCGTAGTTGTCTTCATCGACGATATACTCGTCTACTGGAAGAATAGGCAGCAACACACTGAGCATCTGCGGACCGTGCTTCAGACCCTTCGAGAAAATCAACTATATGCGAAGCGAAGCAAATGTGAATTCTGGCTTAGCAGCGTCGCATTCCTCGGACACATCATTTCTGCTGAAGGCATTGCGGTCGACCCTAAGAAAGTTGAAGCCGTTGTCGATTAGAAACGGCCAGCGTCCGTCGGCGAGATTCGAAGTTTCCTTGGCCTAGCAGGATACTACCGACGCTTCGTGAAAGACTTCGCGAAGATCGCATCGCCTCTGACTCGCCTCACCCAGAAAGGAGTCGTATTTGACTGGTCAGACGACTGCGAAGCTTCATTCCAAGAATTAAAGCAACGGCTCGTCTCGGCCCCGATACTCGCACTTCCAGAAGGGACTGAGGGTTTCCAGATATTCAGCGACGCGTCCGGTCAGGGCCTGGGGTGTGTGCTGATGCAGCGGAACAAGGTGATATCTTTTGCTTTTCGACAGCTAAAGCCGCACGAGAAAAATTATCCCACGCACGACCTGGAGTTAGCGGCGATTGTGTTTGCGTTGAAATTGTGGCATCACTACCTCTATGGCGTGGCGTGCACGATCTACACCGATCACAAGAGCCTCAAGTATCTATTCACGCAGAGGGAACTGAACTTGCGGCAGAGGCGCTGGCTTGAACTGATCAAGGATTACGACTTGACTGTCGACTATACGCCGGAAAAGGGAAATGTTGTGGCGGACGCCTTGAGTCGGAAGTACATTGCCTCGTTATCCATCGACCCCAGACTGCTACGTGACCTAGAAGAGATGGGCATCGAGCTCCGAGTCAGATTCCGGAATGTGCAGTTGGCAAAGTTGCAGTTAGAGCCGAGCTTGCTTGATAAGATCAAGACCGCTCAGACGGACGATCCATACCTGAAGAAAGTGCAAGAGCTGATCTCGACGGGCAGGACGACCGACTTTGCGGAAGACGAAACCGGCGTGCTTCGATTGAAGGGTAGGCTATGCGTTCCGGATGATTCAGAACTCATAAAGGAGATACTGTCGGAGGCGCACTATGCGAAATACACCTTGCATCCCGGTAGCACAAAGATGTACAAGGACCTCCGCACAAACTTCTGGTGGCACGGGATGAAAAGAGATGTGGCACTCTTCGTATCGCAATGCATGGCCTGTCAGCAGGTGAAAGCTGAGCACCAGAGACCGGACGGGAAGATGCAGAATCTGGCGATTCCAGAGTGAAAGTGGCAGCACGTGTGCATGGATTTCATTGTTGGTCTGCCGAAGACGCCGCGGGAAAATGATGCTATCTGGGTCATCGTCGATCGATTAACCAAGTCAGCGCATTTTATTGCCATCAAAGTTACTTGGAGCGTTGATCGTCTGGCGCAGATATATCTTGATGAGATAGTACGGCTGCACGGAGTTCCAGTATCCATCGTCTCTGATCGGGATTTACGGTTCATGTCGCGATTCTGGAGCAGCCTTCAGTCGGCGCTGGGTACCAAGTTGCAGTTCAGCTCAGCTTACCATCCTCAGACCGACGGCCAAACGGAGCGCGTCAATCAGATTCTCGAAGACATGCTACGACTCTGCGCAATTGACTTCAAATCAAGCTGGAACAATCATCTACCGCTGGCCGAATTTGCATACAACAATAGCTATCAATCCAGCATTCAAATGGCGCCGTATGAAGTCTTGTACGGGCGCAAGTGCCGATTACCCATTTGCTGGGACGAAGTCGGAGAGCGGCAGATTCTCGGTCCGGAACTGGTTGAACAGACCGTGCAGAAGATTCGGCTCATTCGGGAAAGATTAAAGACCGCACAGAGTCGTCAGAAAAGCTATACGGACGTTCATCGTCGACCTCTCGAGTTCCAAGAAGGCGATCACGTGTTTCTCAAAGTGTCGCCCATGCGGGGAGTTACTCGGTTCGGCGCGAAGGAAAAATTGAGTCCGAGATTCGTTGGGCCGTTCGAAATACTTGAACGGGTCGCCCCGGTTGCCTATAAAATTGCCCTACCGCCGGCGCTTGAAGGTGTACACAACGTCTTCCACGTCTCCCAGTTGCGGAAGTACGTGCACGACCCTAGCCACGTAGTAGATTTTGGCCAGCTGGAGCTAAAGTCAGACTTATCCTACGTTGAAGAGCCAGTTCAAATCTTAGAACGCAAGGATAAGTTGTTGCGAAATCGAGCGATCCTTCTCGTCCGCGTCCTCTGGAAGAACCACTCGGTCGAAGAGTCGACGTGGGAGCTTGAATCGGAGATGAAGGATAAATTCCCTTCATTGTTCTCGTAGAGGTAGGTTCTATCTTTAAGTTTCGAGGACGAAACTTTTTATTAGTTGGTTATGGTATAGTGCCCCGTCCCTACATAGTGCCCCGTCTCCGTCCACGGGGTGCGCGAGAAAGGAACACTGTCGCTATCGATTCGGTCGGGACCGATAGGTCGGAATCGGCCGAGTCGATCGAACGAGAACGGTTGAATTAAGATCCATTCCACGTTATGGAATGGCTTCTTCGGAACCAAGTCCCATATTCAGCGGGTTGCGCCTCGAGGATTGGCTCTGCGGCTGAGTCGGGAGAGACCTCCCGTTGCTCTGGTTTTCATGCCGCACTTGATTTGGCTTTGGCTTTGGTTTTCGTGAATGCGTTTTTCGTGAATGATTTCGATGGATTTTCGTGACGCGTTTTCGAGCTTCGCATTCATATCGAATATCCTTGGATTATACAGTGTTCTAATCAGTTGCTTATGCGATTGCAGGTGATCGCGTAGGCGACGTCAGCGCAGCCAACCGGTCGCTCGCTTGAAACAAGGCTAAGGCGAGTGGCTGACCTCCTTCGTCTCGTCCCTCTACTTCAAAACTCAATATATGAAGTAAATGAATGCTTGTCATAATAGTGTAGAATCAAAGAAATCGTGGCACGATTCTTCACGAAACACTTGCTATCAAACTGCCGGTTTTGAAAATGGAAAACGCGCTTTCTTATACAAATCCACTTAGCCTATGCAAACAATGAATGAATCGATTAACGTTTATCGCAACGATACGGCTAAGTAAGCAAATCAACTAAGTCCAAAGGAAATCGGCCATTGGACAACTTGTCGACAAGGTGAAGTTTTCTCGAACGGTTGCCTAGGCCAAGGGACCGATTCGGCCCGGGAGGAACGAGTGTAGCAGCGCCAACCCTTCATCGGCGCGAGTTATGCGAGCACTTTCGCACAGGGCTCGCTACCCGACGCGAAAGGGGCGTCGTCTAACCAAATGCTATAGTCCGCGATGGCTTGACATTGCCAGTGGCCTTTATACCCCTTTCACTGCTTAACAGGTGCACGGGACACGGGATGAACATGATAATTGCTTAATGATATACAAGTTCATATGCTTGCCTAAAAAACATGTTAACATGCAAATCGAACAGGACGGTTAGAAAGATCATTGAAATAGCTAGCTAACATGTTTACGAAACTTCTTGAATCAAATGCAGAGCTTGGATTTAATTAGCCATTCGCCAGTACATGTGTTTCGTGCTGATCCTCGCTCTTTGCAGGTCCCGCGAACCAGGAAGGACGCGCCAGCTAGCTCGGCGGCGTTCGTGACTTTTGAAGCTTCGGCCGTGCGTCGAAGACTTACTCTGCGACTTCACTTTTGAAGGCTCTCGACAGTCTAAGGCAAATGACTCAGCGTCCCTCCCATCCAGGTCAATGGAGTACTTGTGTATATTGAGGGATGTGTGCAATGTATGGAACGGCTATCTCATCGGCACTCTTTTGTAATCGAGTCATGTTGTAGCCCGCGCGGCAATGAGTCTTGTATCGGAGTCTGTAAATGATGTTCATTATCAATAAAGAATCAAGTTTCCTTTACTTAATGTGTGTATCAATTTGTCTGCGTACTCTCTTAGATCTCGTGTCTCGGATTTCCTTATGACTAGGCCTTGTGCGATCGCAAATTAGGTTCGCACGGCATCACGTCCGGGGGACGACTATCGATTCGACGGAATCGGGGCGTGACATCTTGCAACGTCCCATGGCCCCGGAGTTGGCTCCGCGCCTTAACACGTTCGATGGAAGCTCCGCACCCGCCGGCGTCTCCTGCATCCTGCAAGCAGACTGTGGGGTTATCAGTACATTGTTATGCACTGGTGGGGAGGCTTGCTCGCCCACAATGCTATCATTACCAAACACGTTCCATTTACTTTTGTGCATCTCTATCATTCATTGTCTTTCTAATCTTGCCTTAGGATCAATTTCATGGCATATGTCATAACCTATCCCGTGTTGCCAAATTCAAGTGTCGCATGGAAATACATGCACGACTTACCCATACTTACCGTCCGGCCTTCCCTGTCCAAAGTAAACCAAGTTAGACAACAGTTCATATATTTCAACTAGACATGATTCATGTAAGCATTCAGTGTCAAGGGCGTGTTCCTGCCTCAGATTCTAGGGCGTCGTGGGCATGTTCTAGCACGTCGTAGGCACGTTTTCAGAGTGTTACATTTCAAGCATGTTCAGAGTGTTACGTTTCGAGCATGTTCAGGATATTACATTCAAGCATGTTCATGAGTGTTACATATTGAGCATGTTTTCAGGAGGCACTTCATTTTACTTAGACTACTTTGATTTCAATGCAAGAACTTGCACGTGGATTGCCACCAGCATAGTCCACTTAATCTACATGCATGGATCGCTGGCTTTACAAGCCATTTTGGACATATCACTTGGGCATTCTCACCTATCGAAGCATGATGGCTGGTACACCTTGATAGTCTCTTGAAATGCCCGGCCTTACGTCTCTTTGAGCGGCCAAGCCCCCACTCAAAGCAGCCCGTAAGCCCCATGTCTGATTCCGCCTAGGCCGGCCACGGTATTCCCCCCCCCCCCATCGCCCGTGCCGCAGAATCCTTCCTCATGACGGCCACGGTATTCCCCCCCATCGTCCGTGCCGTTTGTCCACGACAATTTCGTATTTTACTTGTCATGTAACTTAACGGTTGTCTTGAGCCACAATGCGTTATCGACCAGGTTGACGTCCGTGCAGCGCGGGTAGCGAGCCCCGTTGCACGTGCCCGTCATACCTGTTGCTAACGTCTTTCATGTCTTATCTTTTATTCACTCTTTCATTTCTTTCTTTCACTTGTTCGTTCATTCATTTTTCACGTATTCATTCATTCATTCATTCATTCACTTATTCATTCATTCATTCATTTATACATTTTGCAACTCCCTGTGCGGGAGTCGCCTTGGCGACCCATCGGTCCCGTAGCCTTTCAATGTTGCTATACTCTACTCGGACGACTATGTCGATAGTCTTCCGTTTCATTGTTGTAAACCATTCATTGTTTCGTTGTTGAACGCGTAAGGGACTTGCACGTAAGCTTGTGCCTTAGCACCAGCGTAGAGCGCGGTGCGAGAGTTTCTATATTTGCCGAGTTCTTTTCCATGTTCTAAACAAGCATGCAAGATGGGATTATTCCCTTAGCTAGGTGCGTTGAGTCATTTATTAGCATTCACGGTGTTATCGCCTAGCGATTCTAGCAAGTGTGCCGCATTATTATGTGTCTAGGCTAAGCAAAGACAGGTTCATCGGAGCCACCCACCTTAGCGATGTTCGCATCGGCCGAGCGATACTCCGAGCGCGCCTTTGAAAGTCTAAGTCTGGATTCATCTTGACGGGCCAATATAAACCTTGCATCGATTCTTCATCAGGTCGATGCCAACTCTTCGGGTCGACGGCTCGTTCGAGTCGTTGCACTTGCCGTTTGAATCGACGTTCTGCTAGGACGGAGCGGGTCGTTACATAATACACCACTCAAAATAAGTCTCGTCCTCGAGACTTCCTGAGTGCAGGTCATCCTACCATTCCTTAAATCGTGTCGTCGTGTTTCTTAGACAAGTCTATCGAACGGCTCTATCGTTCGATGGCATCGAACTATACTCGATACCTTTCCAAGTTCCGTGTCGCATACGCTTGGTCGATTTTATTGAACAACTTTTCATTCATTTTAGAGTTGATGGTACTTATTCAATTGCCGTGTTTCTTCAACTTGGTTGCTATTTCTTCGTGTCATGAGACTGAAATGGTCATACGAGGCACGTTGTAATTCGTCAAATGCGCGGGTCGTGGGCTGAGGCAAACTTACTTTCGTTTATCTTGGTCATCGAGATGACCCGATTCGCTTCTCAAGCGTTCTTGTCCACGAAATCAGTATGATTTCTTCTTAGCGGGGTCGACCAAGTCTAAATAATTTTCGTCCGATTCAAGACCAAGTATTGCATTATCATCGAGTATATCTTCCTATCAATGGTTCAATTCGTTATACCAACTTTTACTTGCACGATATCGATTCCATATCATTCACTTGTTTAGGGCCAATCTCATTGTCGTTCACACACACTCCGCTCACACGTTTCTTGGATTCCAAGCCACGCTCGTACTAGTATCGATCCTTTACTTAACGCAATTTCAAGATCTTCGACACTCTTCCATTCCTCAAGTCTTGCTTGAACTCAATGTATCACTTGGCTGTATCGTGCACGCATTCCAAGCGTCCCCAAAATGCATGCATTCAGCCAAGCCGCATGATCTAGAAATTTGTCATTCTCACTCGAGTCGTATCGTGCACATACTCAAGCGTCCCTGAAATATATGCATGTCAGCCGAATCTCGTGAGGGGTATTCCTATATTCGTGATTCACATTATCCATCCATGCCAATCCTCAAGATCAATCTTTTGATTGATAACTCATGAAACAGGACGTCTCGCCTAACCGCTAGGCTATTTCTTTTCGAGGCTAAGTCAATGTCAGGATTGGAATCATAGTTCCCCAACAACAATGCCAACACTGACCCCAATCCTAGGGTCAAACCAAAGTCGGTAGTACGGGGGTTTTCTACCCAAGCTCGCGTCACTCAGATTTTTAAACATCGAGCACGATCACCTATTCGCATCAATGTATTCGTTGCGCATATTCGAATCCATTCAAATCACCCAATCGACATACTTCACATATCCATTCTAACCAATTCATGTATTCGATCACGAGATCATCCAGCTCGACAATACATTGCGTCCCAATCTCACGCGAGTCCGATCATCCACGGTGGTTCATGAATCACCATGCAACGCTCCCGCGGAATAATCATTCTCATCGGGGCGTAACTCTTGTTTGAGTTTAGATTGACTCATTCTCGATACGCGGATTGGACCTACTCAATCCTCAAGTTCAATCATCAAACACACTGATTCTTTTTTTTTTGGAGTTTACCTTCGCGTCAAACCACAAGTCGAAACAATCAAATTGCTACGCCATCCAAGTTCAATCACTCCCGCTGTATGAATCATCATATCAGCGCTCACGCGGAGTGATCGTCCTAATCCGGCGCGACGCATGTGCGAGGCTGGAGTTGCGCTCGCATAAGACAAGAACGTCAACGTTGTGGTTGTCAACGAAGCAAATCCAAACATTCTCATTTTCATCCAAGCCAAATCATTTCGACAGTCTGACCGTCATGCGTTCAACTAGAAAATCCTCGAGCCAAGTCTATCTTTTCCTCGACACATTTTTAACATCCCAAGTATAGCATCCAACGGAACAATGACATTTGCACGATCGTCATTCGCCGAGTCAGAGTACCCCCGAGTTATCGCATATCGATCTTTGATACGCCTCAATACCATCGACGATATGCGTAACCTGACGATCTTCCTTTGCAACCGATTTCGAGTCGTGCGTTGATGCTGTTGTCCGAGTTGGATATTCCACAATTTCATTTAATATTCAAGTCCAAGTTCAACGGCTATTCCTCAAGCTAGTTTCAAGATCGATGTTTAAACTCAAGTCACAATTCATTTGAATCAATCCGAAATCGTACGCGCGATCCTCTAAGTTTCCTCGATCAAGACCATTCATTTTCATTCATCGTTCCGAACCATTTTCTAACTCGCCTTGCCCATTGACAAGTTGTCCGAACGACATCTCGTTCGGGACACATGAAGTCACGATCAACCAAGCGTGACGCGTTCTTAGACTCTGCGCGATCGTATCGCCTCGCCGACATACTCGTTCTATCCGTAAATCCTTTAGTCTCGCTCGAACAATTTCTATAACGTCCATACACCACTCAGGGTTCGAGCCACTCGACTAGTCGTCGACACTCACTCTTATCCTTCTTCGAAGCTATCACATACACCACTCGGATTCGAGCCATCCTATTTAATCCACAATCACATTCGCATCATTTGCTAAGACATATTTCAGATTCATTCGACGAATCTCTAGCGTAGTCGCTCGCGTCGTCTCGACATACTAAGTCGTCCGCACTATTCCTCAAAATCCAAGTCAGTGTACGCCTAAGCGTTAACTCGATAGCGTTCCTATCGATAGACACTCAAAGTGTATCTCCGTTCTCGATCGAGCGATACTTGATATCGCTCGCAACCCGATTGCACCAAAAAGTCGTGTGCGACACGCGGACTAAGTTGTGCCGCATAACCATCTCGTGCGGACTATATTTCGAGTTTGCACGCTCAATTGCTAGGGTCGTCGTAGGACTAATTAGGCACGCACGCGACATGTTAACTTAGCATGTGTTCTCTATCGAGTCAAGTTTAACATCGTTCGGCACAAAGGCCTTCGCCTATCGATCCCGTTCAACCGAGTACTTGTACGAGCTTTTGAAAATATTAGACTTATTGTATGGAACATCCCAAGGCACAAAGAGAGAGAGCGTACACTTCTTTTGTTTCAACGAGCTTTCAAAAAATGAGAGATCGACGTGAAGTCTAAGGACGTAAAGCCGTGCTCTGATACCAATCTGTCACGTCCCGCTCCCGTAGGAGCGATCGTCCTCGCTAAGGCGTGATGCCGCATGGGCCTAGGTTGCGCCCGTGCAAGGCCAAGTCCAGAAACGGCCGATTTGAGCTAGGCCACAGAGTCGCACAGAGTGTCCCCATTGCAGCGGAAAGTAAATGAACACAAGTAGAAGCGAATTCGAACTCTTTATTGATATTCAAGAAGTTTACAAGCGACGCTAGGCCGATATTACAAGTCGCTCAAGCTCTCTCTCTGAAACATAAAAGGGCGTGCCAAGTGGCTTACAATATGGAATGATTCATGGCGATGTTTCGATACATTATGTCCTGTATAGGGTGCTTCAGCTTCTTGCAACGTCCCATGGCCCCGGAGTTGGCTCCGCGCCTTAACACGTTCGATGGAAGCTCCGCACCCGCCAGCGTCTCCTGCATCCTGCAAGCAGACTGTGGGGTTATCAGTACATTATTATGCACTGGTAGGGAGGCTTGCTCGCCCACAATGCTATCATTACCAAACACGTTACATTTACTTTTGTGCATCTCTATCATTCATTGTCTTTCTAATCTTGCCTTAGGATCAATTTCATGGCATATGTCATAACCTATCCCGTGTTGCCAAATTCAAGTGTCGCATGGAAATACATGCACGACTTATCCATACTTACCGTCCGGCCTTTCCTGTCCAAAGTAAACCAAGTTAGACAACAGTTCATATATTTTAACTAGACATGATTCATGTAAGCATTCAGTGTCAAGGGCGTGCTCCTGCCTCAGATTCTAGGGCGTCGTGGGCATGTTCTAGCACGTCGTAGGCACGTTTTCAGAGTGTTACATTTCAAGCATGTTTAGAGTGTTACGTTTCGAGCATGTTCAGGATATTACATTCAAGCATGTTCAGGAGTGTTACATATTGAGCATGTTTTCAGGAGGCACTTCATTTTACTTAGACTACTTTGATTTCAATGCAAGAACTTGCACGTGGATTGCCACCAGCATAGTCCACTTAATCTACATGCATGGGTCGCTGGCTTTACAAGCCATTTTGGACATATCACTTGGGCATTCTCACCTATCGAAGCGTGATGGCTGGTACACCTTGATAGTCTCTTGAAATGCCTGGCCTTACGTCTCTTTGAGCGGCCGAGCCCCCACTCAAAGCAGCCCGTAAGCCCCATGTCTGATTCCGCCTAGGCCGGCCACGGTATTTTCCCCCATCGCCCGTGCCGCAGAATCCTTCCTCATGACGGCCACGGTATTCCCCCCATCGCCCGTGCCGTTTGTCCACGACCATTTCGTATTTTACTTGTCATGTAACTTAACGGTTGTCTTGAGCCATAATGCGTTATCGACCAGGTTGACGTCCGTGTAGCGCAGGTAACGAGCCCCGTTGCACGTGTCCGTCATACCTGTCGCTAACGTCTTTCATGTCTTATCTTTTATTCACTCTTTCATTTCTTTCTTTCACTTGTTCGTTCATTCATTTTTCACGTATTCATTCATTCATTCATTCACTTATTCATTCATTCATTCATTCATTTATACATTTTGCAACTCCCTGTGCGGGAGTCGCCTTGGCGACCCATCGGTCCCGTAGCCTTTCAATGTTGCTATACTCTACTCGGACGACTATGTCGATAGTCTTCCGTTTCATTGTTGTAAACCATTCATTGTTTCGTTGTTGAACGCGTAAGGGACTTGCACGTAAGCTTGTGCCTTAGCACGAGCGTAGAGCGCGGTGCGAGAGTTTCTATATTTGCCGAGTTCTTTTCCATGTTCTAAACAAGCATGCAAGATGGGATTATTCCCTTAGTTAGGTGCATTGAGTCATTTATTAGCATGCACGGTGTTATCGCCTAGCGAATCTAACAAGTGTGCCGCATTATTATGTGTCTAGGCTAAGCAAAGAAAGGTTCATCGGAGCCACCCACCTTAGCGATGTTCGCATCGGCCGAGCGATACTCCGAGCGCGCCTTTGAAAGTCTAAGTCTGGATTCATCTTGACGGGCCAATGTAAGCCTTGCATCGATTCTTCATCAGGTCGATGCCAACTCTTCGGGTCGACGGCTCGTTCGAGTCGTTGCACTTGCCGTTTGAATCGGCGTTCTGCTAGGGCGGAGCGGGTCGTTACATCGACATAGGCGTGCAGGCACCGGGCTAGCGCCAGGGAGTTACGGACGGAGACGCAGCCTCCGAACCCGGCCTTCTCGACGTAGGCATGCATGCACCGGGCCAGCGCCAGGGACCCGAGCCCGGCGGAGGCGGACACGGCAAAGACCACAGTGGCGGTGTTCGGGGCGGCGTGGGGCCTCATGGAGGCAAAGACGCGCAGGCCGTCACGGGACATCCGAGGGCGGCGAGGCCCGAGACGACGGCAGTCCAGAAGACGACGTCCCTGTGCGGCATTCCGTCGAACACTCGCAGGACGTGGTCGGCGGAGGCGCGTCGGGAGTAGGCGGTGAGCAGGACGGTCTGCACGAAGGGGTGGGGCCGGAATCCGAGGATGAGGGCGTGTGCGTGGAGCGACCTGGTGGCGGCGGCGGCGGCGGTGGTGTTGAGCAAGGAAGAGAAGGTTTGGGAGTCGGGAGGGACGCGACGACGGAGCATTTGGAAGTAGATGGATGGGTTGGAGGAGATGGCGATGGCGGGGTTGAAGGAGAATGGGTTGGGGTTGGTCATGGCAGAGAAGAGGGAGCCGACGAAGGAAGGGTCGGCGTCGACGGCGCGGTGGAGGAGGCTGCTTGCGACGAAGGGGTTGCGGAAGAGGCCGGCGACGACGTCGTGGGCGAGGATGGAGCGGAGGCGGCGGAGGGAGGGACGGTGCAAGAGGAGGTGGGGGTGCCGTTGGAACAACCGGTTGCTCCGCACACAACATGGGACCTCCTCCTCTCTTATAGAGAGAGGGACAATTTAGTCCTTTTATCATCGTTGTACCAAAGCACATGGGTCGGACCAAAAACCCACTGTGCTTTATATTATAGACTATTGGATAACCCGTGCCATTATGGCACGGACATAAACAGTTTTTTTTTTACACAAACATGTAATGTGAATCAGCAGATCTGACCGCAAGAACAGCAGATCCGACGGCCGAAGGTCGCTCCACCTCTGCTGCTGCTTCTTCCCGGAGATTGATCCGACTGGACCACCACCTGGAGAAGGGTCGAGTGACTTCTCTCCTGCCGAAGAATGCCTCCCGGAGATCCTTCGTCGTAACCTCACCGCCGCCGGCTGCTCCGGTTCGTGCTGCGGGTCGAGGCTCACGGCGAAGCTGGAGTTCCGGTTCTCCCCGGCGGAGGGGAGGTCCCGATGCCGCCACCTCCACCGCCGTTCGGAGGGACGTAAGGGAGAAGTTGGGATGCTGGGATGAACGTGAGGGAGAAGTTGGGACAACTTGTCTTTTTATTTATGTGGTAGAACAAAAAACAGTGGGTTGTCTATAATCTAAAGCAAAAATGAGTTTTAGAGAGAGGGACAATTTAGTCATTTCATCATCGTTGAACCAAAGCACATGGGTCGGACCAAAAAACCACTGTGCTTTATATTATAGATTAATTTTCTGGAGGGTGTACTGATAATTACCAAACAAATCTTTTAGATGACAAAATCGTATTACGAAAAGGTAATACATTGATTGATATATGAAATAATAAAAGAGAAGAGTTGTAAGGGAGGAGAAATAGGAGAAAAAATAGGAAAGGGTGGAGGCATGCAACAAATGTCGACTATCGACTAACTAATAAAGGACACGTACATTTTCAAAATCACATAAAAGGACATGCATATTTTCAAAATGAGACATATTTTGTAGTTGGTTTTACTAATTCATCCACGGGAATCACTTTTTACTACGGGCAGATATGACAATTGAGGGTGGGCAAAATCCCACTTAACTTCCAACTTCTTAAATATCAACTAACTAATAAAGGGACACAAAAAATTCAGGGTTGGCAACTGTTCACCCTCGTCCAAGAGGTGATCTGCCCCCGACCACACCTACCTGAGTGATGAGTGATGAATTCCCTTGTGACCTTGACTGACAAGCTATGCAAACCAACAAATCTATAATCCAAAGTTAATGGGAATCAAGAAGGGACAAGAAAACAGTATGATGAGTATAGTAAAGGGATCAAGGCACCCTATTAAAAAAGGTGACTGGTGAGATTGATTTGATGTTTGGAGAGCAAAGATGGGAGAATAAAGAACAAGCATCTGGCATCACAAATCAACTAGCAGGAAGTACCTGAGTTTTTCTTCTCTTTTTGCATGATAAGAAGCAAACATCTGAGTTGATACTAACATTGGAACCACACAAACCTGAAGAATAGATGTTTTTGTTGATATTGCACAATAGATTGTTCGTGCTGAACATGCGGTGTTGTGACTGTTCCATTCATGTCTGTATCATGGTTGTGTTGTGTTGATACAAATTATAGCAAGTAATAAACCTCGATGCACACAAGTGAGGCAACAGAAAGTTTTAACAAAAAGGAGCATAATTTCCGAAGGAAAATTGCTACATTTCCATGTCGCCCCTGGTGCCTGTAACAACTAGGCATAGAAACTGTTCTACATTGTTTTCAGAAGTGCGAAATCTAGTTCAGTGGAAGTCCAATTCCTTCCTCTGTGTAGAAGTTTAATGATATAAGACTATTTTACAAAGCTATTACTACTCCGCTACCAGACTTTCAGTTACCTAGTAGAAACACCAGTATGCTCTAAAGCTTAATGTTCACATTTTTGTGAAAATAAAAGACTTAAATTGCTCCAATCAGTTCGACCAAGATTTTAGAAAGAAAAAAAGAAGAGGAGGATTACTGGCCAGATCCACTGATGTATCCTTTAGGGGTGAGCATTATTCGGTCCGAACCGAATAAGAGAGTTACGGTTTCGGTTCAAAACCGAAAAACGAATAAAAATTACTCAATTATATAATTAGCTTCAAATTTATGCATATTTAATGATTAAAAATATGTATATTTTGAAAATAACAATTATATGAATTTGTTTTAAAGTTTAACTTTGGTAATTTAATAACTAGCAATGTTACAAATTTCACTAGGCGGATTCGGTACGCCAAAGGGCCGCCTAGGTGGCTGAATTGATATATATATATATATATATATATATATATATATATATATATATATTATGTGTATGAAAAAAAACACAAAACGTTACCGGCTCTTGTGGCTAGTAGGTTTGGTAACTTTGGTTTAAAGTGGTAAAATTGTTGGGATCCAGAGTTCGATCCTGGCTTTTGGCTTTTAATTTTTTTTACAGCTTAAAAGGGGGGATGAGAGGAGAAAGAGAGTGCAGCCACCTCTTCTCCTCCCCTCCCCTCTCCCTCTACCACCACCACCACTAGCAACACCACCACCATCTCTCCTCTCCTCCCTCTCCTCACCACCACCACCCGCCGCCGCCGCAACCACTAGCAGCAACACCACAACCACTACCATCCGCCGCCGCAACCACTAGCAGCAACACCACCACCACCATCAGCACCACAACCACCGCCGCCAACCACCACCCACCACCGCCGATGACGACACGTTAGTGTTTTTTTTTTTGACTTTTTTTTTAATTTCAAATCGAACATGTCCGCCTAGGGCCGCCTAGCGCCTAGGCGGCCGCCTAGGCCGAACTTTGGGCCAAACTTTGAAAGACAACAAAAGTATGTATAAAAATTACAATTTTTTAACATAATTTTTAAATACAATCCCAACTTTGGGTCCTGCCCATTAAACAATAAAAATAGCACAACCGAACAAACTGAATCAATTATATGTTCGGTTTCGGTTATGGCTAATTTCGGCCCGGTTTCGGTTTTGGATTTCTAGATGTTAGGTTTATTCGGTCCTGGGTATTTCGGTTCGGCTGAAACAGAACGCTGACGCCTATTATCCTTGGAGATTTTAGGTGAAGTGTCCGTCTATTGGTCCCAATGCTATTGGAGATTTTAGGTAAAGTGTCCGCCTATTGGTCCCGACGCTAAAAAGACCGAGTATGTTTTCTTCAACAAGACCTACACAAATAAATTTGTGTTCGCGAATAGGACAAATAGGTATCGACTCCTAAAATAGGGAGGAATCATCTAACAGTACATAAAACTTTAAAAAAAAAAAAAAATGAACGGAGAACTCAGAATTAAGATAACACTGGATAAATAATGAATAAGAATCTCGAATCTCTCTGGAACGTTCTATCAAACATTTTTTTTTGTGAGAATAAGCTCCAGACGTTCTATAAAAAAATAGCAATAGTTATATTTTACAGCCCCGCTATCAATTATTGCTCACTAGAGTGATGAGAGCATATAAACAAAATTGGTGCTAGTGAATTTTTATACAAGTAAAAAAAAAAGAGTTTTGTTAAAGAAAAAAAAAAAATGGAGAGAGAGACCTTTTCCGTGACGCAATTCCTGAGGGCGTCCAGGAAACGGAGGCACTTGTCCCGATCGAACGAGGACGACGAATCGGCGACGCAGTTGAGGAGATCGAGCGCCTCCGTTGCGCATGCGGGTGTGGAGGTCACCGATTCCATCGTCACTTCCTCCCGCTTGCTGCTGCAATCGCCTACTTTCTGGAGGAGGAAAAAAGTCGGAGGCGGTGGAAGGACTCGGGAGATTTTGTAAACCGACCCTTTTTAACTATGGGCGAACATTCGATAGTTTACAGGACTATTACCGAACTCGAGTGGCTTTCTTGTGGTTATCAACAAGAGAGATAAAATTCTGACCGGATAGTAAAAGATTAATAGATTGAGCCATGGGATATATTATTTCGTAAGAATCGTCGGATATCTAAAAAAATACAATAATACTTTGCAGTCCGAAAAAAAAAATTGAAACCAAAAAAAATTTGTCACGTGTCCGGCTCTGATTAGCTGGACCAAATTTGCTGACATCACCCTCCTCTCTGCTAACATAGGCAATAAAGTCCGGACCAATCAGACCCGGACACGTGTCACGCGGTTTGTACCGCGGTTGACAGCGCGGTCTGTGAGGCGCTGTTGAAAAATATATATGTATCTAACAGGACCATCATTTTCTAAAACAGTACTTAAAAGCATGGGGAGATACTCCAAACACATGTTGTAAATTATTAGAAGTTATATAAATTATTATTTTTTGAGTTATCCAGATCGGACCCGTTAATTGACAGGACGGATCCAAAAAATATTAGAACTGGATCGCTCGATCCGTTCGAAAACCGGTCCGAACCGGACCGACCTGCTGGACCAAACAGGTCAAGAAAAAAAAAAGTAATTTTTTTCCTAAACTATAATAGTAAACATTTACATATGTTCTATTAATTATCTACAAGGACAAAACAAATCTAATGTCTTCTCAAATTTCTAAATTTGTTTACTTAACAATATATGTTCTATTATATATAGGCTATAATACAAAAAATTCTACAACTTGATTAAAAAAAAAATTACATCCCTAGAAACGGGTCGAGCATGGCTCATTTATTTTGAAAATACGACCGGTCCCGATCGTTAATGCCACACGTTCCGTCTCCATCCGTTCCGTTTAAATTTCAAAATTTAGAAATCGACTTGTTTGAATATTCTACGATTCGGATCGAGTCGAAACCACGGATCATCATATGTCCAACCATAGTCTCCTTAGTATTGAGATACAATTTAATACTCTAATCGATTATTTAAACTCTAAGATACAATGGCACATACTGTTAATATTGTCATATCTTATATACTTTACTAATGTCATAGGCTAAATTTGTGTATACATACATTTGTGTGACAAAGGAAATGTGCTAACTTATTAAGGTGATGTTATATATTTTTTTTCTTCCATTTTATTAATATGTATTTTGATTTTCATTTTGGTCTCCAAGACATGTCTTGATCCGTATCAATCATCCTTTCTTAAGAAATAACAAGATAAATTAATTATTTGTCAATCACCTTAGCCCAAATGGATGAAGTGGGAGACATTTGTTCCATTTATCTATGTAATATAATTATGTGTAGTACAAATTATGAGCTTGTGCATTGACTGAAACAAAATATAGAATTTTTAATAGAATTAAAATTTACTAAATCTGGTTGAAAAGAAATAAGTTTAGAAATTTTATTTCTTAAGAAATATTATGTAAGACAGCCTGGCATAATTCATACATACATATATTATTTATTGTTTAGAAAAAACACATAATGTTTACAGTGTAATGGTAGCACATTTTACTTTGGAATAAAATGTTGTGTGTTTGATACATGTAGCTTTCTATTTTTTATTTTTTATTTTTTTTCCAAAGAACTAAAGTGTAATGGCGAAATATTTCTTAGGAAATAAATTTCCAAATTTATTTTTTATCAGCCTAATTTAGTAAATTTTATTATTCTTTACAAATATTTCTCAACAAAATACACTTGAAACATAACGCATCTTGCGGTAAGCATTGTGATACTTGGAAGTGCACCGTACTGTGGGCCTAAGTAGCAGGCCGAATGTTTATTTTCCTACACCAACCATCGTATCATCAACTACTATATAATAAGCCTTCAAAACGGTTTAAAAGTGAGCTGTCTAAATCGTAATGATATCATGATCCATTTTATTTATTAAAAAAATTATATAAAAATTGTTGGAAAAAAATTAAATTTATAATATATATTCAACATGGAAAATCGAACTCAAACAAATAAGAAAAATACCTCCCACCTTATGAGTTAGAAGAAATATTTGATTGTAATTTGATACTATTCTTATTATACGTGCATGACATGTGCATTTACTAGTACACAGGTATTTGATTTGTTGATCATGGTTTGATTGTATAATGAACTATTTATATATTTTGTACTTATTGTGGAAATTATCTACTCTCAAAGTTATTATAAAGACAATTTCTATAGGCTAATTAGTGCTTAGACTCTATATTTTATACCAGTTCTCCAATTGTCAGATTTAGATCCCGAGTTTTATTTATTGTTTCTTTTTTTTTTTTCATTATACCCTCCCTCGCATGCATAACAATAAAACTTAGGACTAATTAAAGTTTAGGCCATGACTTGTCCAATGGAAAAGTTTGTACCCTAGACTTTTAATTTTAGTTTCCTTTTTCCTATTATACTCTTCCAAGACTATAAAGAGAAGTTTAATTGGCACACATGAGAGGGAGGACATAATTGGAAAAGGAAACAAAAAAAAAAATCAGGGCCAAAACTTTCTAATTTAACATGTTACGACTTAAACTCAAAGCTGGTATACAATACATGGTGTAACCACTAATGTAACTGCCTGTTTTCAAAAATAAGGGTAAATTTGTCATTTTTTATATTCCTATATTTTTGTAAATATTTATTTATTATTATTGTATTTTCGGAATTTGTTTAGTCGGATTGGAGTTTCGTCTAGTTTTGACTTGTGTTAGTGGTCCGGGTAATTTAGACTCTAGTCGGGACCCAAAGATTAGATAGGCATGGCCCACAAACTAATCTCATTAGGCTAGTGCATTTAGACTAAACCCACATGACAAGTTTAGTCATTTAAAGATTAGAAACTTGACCCTTTTGACCCCAACTTTTGCATGACTTAGATTAACCAAAGGGGACCGATTAGGGACATATTAGACATTTTCCATTGGCCCAAACCTAACCCTTGTGGCAGCCAAGAGAGGGTTCTATCTTCTTTTCATTTGCAAAGTAGCCTCCATTCCCATTTTAGTGTTCTTCCCAATCTTGAGAGCAAATCCATTGATTCATCTCTCAAATATTCTCTTTTCTCCACCAAAGTCTTTCATTTTTGCAAGGAGAGGGAGCTACAAGAATTGTGGAGCTAAGAGCAACGAGGGGTGTCCATTTTCTAGAAGAGTTCGTGTCGGATTCATGTCCTTTGGGTTGTTCATTGGGAATCAACTCCCAATAGGTATCTCTCTCTCTAAACCTTCTCTATTTCATCTTTTCCTTACATATTTGTTACTTTTGAACCCATAGGAACCACCCCCATGCATGAACCACCATTAGAAATGTTTTAGAGGCTCTTTTGAGTCCTCTTTAGGAGTTTGGGATATGTTTGGTGTCCCCCATGGAGAGATTCCAAAGGGGACACACCATGTGTTTGTGTTTTTGTCCCATAGGCTTATTTGTCTTCTAATTTCAGATTTTCATGTGTTAGAGTGTAGATTAACCATGGTTAGGATGTTTAGGTTTGTTCTCATTTGGATACCAATGTTTGAATCTATGTATTATGGCCTACAAGCCCGATTTTTATGTAAAAATATTAAATATTTTTATATTTATGGATGTGGACTGATTTGGGGTTTTTTGTATATATATATTGATATGTGTCTTGTGTGTATGTGATAGAGTGTGGGTGTGTTAGTGTTAAATTAGTGAGTTAGATAATCTAGTTAGTATCCTAGATAATATAGTTAGTATGTGTTTCTTTTGTCCAAAACAACCCAAATTCGTCATAATTTTCATCCACGTTCTTAGTAGCCAGAGCAACTTAGAAATGTCATAACTCCTAGCTCAAGACTCCAAATATATACATATTAATAGGTCAAATTCATTCTAGAACTTTCTGTAAAGCTGTTTGAGTGTCAGCTGTCCGAAAGATGAACACGTTTCGGTGTTTTCACGATTCCGGGAGCTTCCGGACACGAAAATGCGATCCGTTTGAAATTTCGAAAAGCTAATACGAAGGGCTACGACATACTTAATCCTAGAATTTAATGAATAGGTCTAATAGGTGCAGTATTGATTTTAAGTAGAAAACTGACTATACGATATGGATATTTTGTGTATCCTATGAGCCTATGTAGTATGGATATCATGTGAATGTAGGTATCATAGGTTGTCAAGAATATGTATGATATAGTACATATATATATTATTGTTAGATAATATATGTTAGTATAGTGTGTGTTTTTGAATGAGATAAGGATGTGTGTGTGTCACGCCCCAGAACCAGAATACTGGAGAGCGGGGGTGTCACGCCCCAGAACCAGAATACTGAAGAACGGGGACGTGCACAGCCAGCTACGTATAACGGAACGGCAACCATCCCGCTATACGGTCACGGCTGTCTAGCTATGTGAGGGTATGCTACAAACCATCAGTCTCTTAGGGTCAAATCAAGCTATTGTCTCAATCTCCACAAGTAATGATAGTAACAAGATATCAGACCACCAAATATACAATTGTAAGGCGTCCCAAACATTACATATCCAGATGATCATGAAGCTAGTCGTACAAAATGTAAGGACTAGCAAGAGTTAAGTCATACATGATCAACCTCGAGTTGCCAATCATGATTACAGCCCGTAGGCATACAGAAAGTAAAGTGCATCGAGCTAACAAGTGCTCGTCGGCTAAACGCCTCAAAAGAATATCAGTTAACAATACAGTGGGAGAAACAAAAAGAGAAAACC
Organism: Iris pallida; assembly: GCA_029216955.1. Lineage (NCBI taxonomy): Eukaryota > Viridiplantae > Streptophyta > Magnoliopsida > Asparagales > Iridaceae > Iris > Iris pallida. Next base: position 11,367,930 of record JANAVB010041816.1, on the reverse strand, counting down.
CACTCGTTGCCCGGGTTCCGTCTAGTGTTCACCATTGGGCTGGAAAGCAGGTAGATCCTTTGCTGCTGCTCCGGTATCTGGCCATACAAAACCAGCTGGGTCAGACCCCAGAAAGAGCAAGTGCCACAAAGGAGGCCACGAAATAAGAACAAAAGCCAGCAATCAACACAATAATATAATTACATAATAAGAGACAGTAATTTAAGAAAAGGCATGATAGTTAGATATAAAAGACAAATCTTGTACAGAATCGATAAAAGACAGAACATATGGGAAGGCATGACATGATGATATACGATGAGATGACCATGGGACTATTCAGATAGCCAGGTTACAACCCGTAAACCAAACAAGGACCGGGGTTGTAACCCTTCGTCTGAACGGAACTTGGTTTCTCCCACCATTTATCGGCAAGATAAAATACGCGAATTCAAGACTTGCAATTAAACATGATTAAGGTAAAGCACGAGTAATCATGTCATGTCATGACCTTGCACAGGATCAGGACAGGACAAGAGGGACTAGACTCCATCCAATCAATCACGGCCAAGCAAGTACTACGGCTTACTACTTTAACTAACTAGGGTTATCACAGACCTGATTACTAACAAGATGCAATGAGAATTCCAAGTCCGGTTACCTGTTTGTTACTACCTGAATGCTCCCAGCAAGAAAAGGAAAAGATAGCATGATATAGCAGACACACTGTAGTAAGATACATGTGTCCTAAGGTACCACGCTCGACGGCGGGCTGGAAGTGCGCTCATCTCGACGGATAGCAACAAATCCCATGTATATATATATAAGGCCGGGACCAAAGGGGCAACAGGTAACTGGGAAATTCTCCATGAACTAATTGATCAATCTAGTCATTAACCTAGCCAGATTCAGTATGAATCCCTGACCGTGGGAACCAGGGAGTCACGTCCTAGACATGATGCAAGACAATACGAGTGGATTGCACAAGCAAGCAGGAACACCCACGGTGTCAAGACAGGTCAAGCTAAGTTATCAAGTCATGTCAAGTCAGGAGTGCGCCGCCACGGGCCACTATCAAGTTATCAAGATAATTCATGTCAGGATACTTGTCAGGAGTGCGCCACGACGGGCCACTATCAAGTCAGGTTGGTCATGTCAGGAGTGCACCATTACGGGTCACTGTCATGTTATGCTAGTTCCTTGTCAAACCGTGCCATGTACAATAGTCATTCCAACATATTAAGTAAAATCAAGTTCATGACAAAAGGCGTAAGGATATAAAATGGACGTAAAATATCTAATAAAATACTAATATAAATAGGACTATAGAAGAGCCAAGATCAAGAAATAACAAATTCATCATAGACAAGTAGGTTGTGCAGGGTATGTACTGCGCAGGGTGCCAAGTGCGCAGGGTGAGCTGCGCAGAGTACCAACTGCGCAGGGTGCCAAGTGCGCAGGGGCAGATGGCGCACAGATGGATTGCGCAGAAGGTAGACTGCGCAGGAGTGAACTGCGCAGGAGTTGGTTGCGCAGAGATGGATTGCGCAATGGTCGAATTGCGCAGGGGTTACTTTGCGCATGGCTGGCTTGCGCATGGCTAGCTTGCGCCAGCGCAATCCAGCGCAGCGCAATCCAGCGCAGCGCAAAGCACTGGCCAAGGATCTTGCGCAAATGGCCATGCGCTAAAGAGCACAGGTCAGGGTGCGCAAATGGCCTTGCACTAAAGAGCGCAGGCCAGGGAATAGTGCGCAATCGGCCAGGTGCTAAAAAGCATTGGCCGAGAGCTCCACCATGGCTGGACTCTCAAGAACACTAAGAACACCAAGTTTAAATCTTCACAACTTAGCCAAATCAAAACCAAATTTAGATTTTCAAAGTTCTAACTTGAGTAAAATTGAATTCTCTTCCACATGGAAGCATCAAAACAAGCAAAAATCAAAGTTTAATAGATCAAAACCAAGGATTTCCGAAAATGGTTAAAACCTAGATCTAGAAGAATGAAAGCTCCAAATCATAAAATTCTAAGTTCTAATGTTGATCTACATGTCCTAATCTATCAAATGGACAAATAAAATTGGGTGCTTATTTATTGGCAAGGTGCACTTGCCTAATGGGTTGGAGAGTTGTGTGGAGGAAGAAGAAGAATTAATGGAGGAAAAATAATGAGGAGAGAGAGTGTTAGATGGGGATTTTAATGGAGGAGGATAAGTTGTGTTGAGGGTGGAGGTTAGCTAAGATGGTCCAATGCATAATAAACCAAACCAATTCCTATCCAAATAAAACCAAGCTCCATTAATCAGAATTAATCCAGGAATGATAAATGATAATTAAACTACAATGCTAAGTATGAAATATACCACAACTTAACTGGTCAAGAAAAATGAAAAATACTGGTCAGAAATACGATCACGTATAAAATACGTATCACGAATTTCGGGGCACTACATCCTACCCACCTTAAAATAATTCCGTCCTCGGAATTTAATCAAGAGGCTAGAGATATCGGGACGGCTATACTATCGCAAGCAATCTATGCTACCAATCAATCATACAATCATACATGCAAGCAAGGAATCAAAGTGCAAGGCATAAGGAAGATATTACACCTCACGAGCCAAACCGATTGGGATAACGTGATCGGATATCATCCTCACACTCCCACGTTTGACTCTCCAAGGAGCGACGAACTCAAGCAACATGGACTTAACTGATAGTCTTGCGCTTGAGGTCTCTCTCTTTGGTCAAACAGGGACACGGGCCTCTCCTCATACGAAAAAGGTTGGTACCAATAACCGTTTTCGAATGATCTAGGACATGGCTCGGGTCCGGGATATACCGTTGTAGTTAGGACACATGGAACATGACATGTGCCCTCATAACGACGGTAGAAAAGCAAGATGAGAGGACACATATACCTCTCGGTCGATTCTGGATCTGGGCCTGGGCCAGGGCGAACTGCTGAGGCCTCTGCTGCTGGAAGGCCTGGGCCTGAGTCGGCAATGGACCCGGGAACGGGAGCTGCTGTGGTTGGTGAACTGGAGCTGGTTCTGGTGCTGGTGCTGGTCCCATAACCGAGGGACTAGTTACTGTCGACGATGATCTGTTTCTGAACGGGCAAGATCCTATCATGTGGTCCGGTGCTCCACAAGCCAAGCACAACCCCTGTGCTCTACGACATTTAGAAACAACGTGCCCTGGCTTCCCGCAATAAGTGCAGCCCATTGCGGAAGACTGCTTCTGCTTCTGCTGCTGGGGATAGATCGGGGCAGAATGCTGTAAGGAGGTAACCGAATCTGTCCTCGTAGCTCCAATGGTCAAGGCCCTAGCTGCTGGGGCCGGTGCTGATGATTGGTTCATCTGGTCGTGAGACCGCTTCCGATCTCCGGTCCGGTCCGTTATCCTTCGGGAAGTGTACTCATGCCTCCTCGCTGCTCGCAAGACGGCATCAAAAGTCGTGTGCTCGAACTGCTCGACTGCCAATATGATTTCCAAATGGAGCCCCTGCTGGAATCGCTGTGCTCTGTCTAGCTCGGTTGCTACCAAGGTGGGAGCAAACCGACTCAACCTTGAAAACTCGGCCGCATATCCGTCGACCGTCCTGCTCATCTGCCGAAGATTACTAAACCTGGTCTGCAGGTCATATCTAGCCACTGCGTCGAAGTACTTGGTCTGGAACATATCACTGAATACCGCCCACATGACAGGCGTACCCAAACTCGCTGCTTGCATAGCCCACCAGCTGCGGGCTAGATCCAGTAACTGCAGGCGCACCACCGCCACCTTCTCTGCTTCAGGGGTCCTGGCTGCCTCTAAGATCACTTCAATGTCCTGTAGCCAGGCATCTGCAGCAATAGCATCCTCGCTGCCGTCGAAGAAGGGAGGGTTCAGGCGCTTAAAATTGTTGACCGCACTGTTCCCTCGAGGACCACTTCTGTTCAGAGCTTCTTGTACTGCTTGCTGCAAGGCATCACCTCGACGATCCTGGGACGCAATCAACTCACGGATGAGCCCTATCAAGGCCCCATCCTCTGATCCTGCTGGCTGAACTGGCTGGACTGGGGGCACTGGTTCTCCAGGAGGTGTGGCTCGGGAGGCGGCTGCTGAGGACTGATCTTGATCTTCTTGCTGTTGCTGGGCTGCTGGCTGAGCTCCTTCTGGCTGATCAACAGGAATGATGCCACTGAAGCAAATGACATCAGGGATATTAAGGAAGGACCAGGATGGAACAATGATGCAAGCATGTTATCAAGTCAGGAATCCAAGGAGATAAGAATTACGAGTGGAGATCAAAGGCGAGTACAGATTGAGACATCTATCCGGTAAACCCTCACATTTCTTGATTGACAAGACCTGCATGGGCCACCACTTAAACCGTGTCACGCCCCAGAACCAGAATACTGAAGAACGGGGACGTGCACAGCCAGCTACGTATAACGGAACGGCAACCATCCCGCTATACGGTCACGGCTGTCTAGCTATGTGAGGGTATGCTACAAACCATCAGTCTCTTAGGGTCAAATCAAGCTATTGTCTCAATCTCCACAAGTAATGATAGTAACAAGATATCAGACCACCAAATATACAATTGTAAGGCGTCCCAAACATTACATATCCAGATGATCATGAAGCTAGTCGTACAAAATGTAAGGACTAGCAAGAGTTAAGTCATACATGATCAACCTCGAGTTGCCAATCATGATTACAGCCCGTAGGCATACAGAAAGTAAAGTGCATCGAGCTAACAAGTGCTCGTCGGCTAAACGCCTCAAAAGAATATCAGTTAACAATACAGTGGGAGAAACAAAAAGAGAAAACCCACTCGTTGCCCGGGTTCCGTCTAGTGTTCACCATTGGGCTGGAAAGCAGGTAGATCCTTTGCTGCTGCTCCGGTATCTGGCCATACAAAACCAGCTGGGTCAGACCCCAGAAAGAGCAAGTGCCACAAAGGAGGCCACGAAATAAGAACAAAAGCCAGCAATCAACACAATAATATAATTACATAATAAGAGACAGTAATTTAAGAAAAGGCATGATAGTTAGATATAAAAGACAAATCTTGTACAGAATCGATAAAAGACAGAACATATGGGAAGGCATGACATGATGATATACGATGAGATGACCATGGGACTATTCAGATAGCCAGGTTACAACCCGTAAACCAAACAAGGACCGGGGTTGTAACCCTTCGTCTGAACGGAACTTGGTTTCTCCCACCATTTATCGGCAAGATAAAATACGCGAATTCAAGACTTGCAATTAAACATGATTAAGGTAAAGCACGAGTAATCATGTCATGTCATGACCTTGCACAGGATCAGGACAGGACAAGAGGGACTAGACTCCATCCAATCAATCACGGCCAAGCAAGTACTACGGCTTACTACTTTAACTAACTAGGGTTATCACAGACCTGATTACTAACAAGATGCAATGAGAATTCCAAGTCCGGTTACCTGTTTGTTACTACCTGAATGCTCCCAGCAAGAAAAGGAAAAGATAGCATGATATAGCAGACACACTGTAGTAAGATACATGTGTCCTAAGGTACCACGCTCGACGGCGGGCTGGAAGTGCGCTCATCTCGACGGATAGCAACAAATCCCATGTATATATATATAAGGCCGGGACCAAAGGGGCAACAGGTAACTGGGAAATTCTCCATGAACTAATTGATCAATCTAGTCATTAACCTAGCCAGATTCAGTATGAATCCCTGACCGTGGGAACCAGGGAGTCACGTCCTAGACATGATGCAAGACAATACGAGTGGATTGCACAAGCAAGCAGGAACACCCACGGTGTCAAGACAGGTCAAGCTAAGTTATCAAGTCATGTCAAGTCAGGAGTGCGCCGCCACGGGCCACTATCAAGTTATCAAGATAATTCATGTCAGGATACTTGTCAGGAGTGCGCCACGACGGGCCACTATCAAGTCAGGTTGGTCATGTCAGGAGTGCACCATTACGGGTCACTGTCATGTTATGCTAGTTCCTTGTCAAACCGTGCCATGTACAATAGTCATTCCAACATATTAAGTAAAATCAAGTTCATGACAAAAGGCGTAAGGATATAAAATGGACGTAAAATATCTAATAAAATACTAATATAAATAGGACTATAGAAGAGCCAAGATCAAGAAATAACAAATTCATCATAGACAAGTAGGTTGTGCAGGGTATATACTGCGCAGGGTGCCAAGTGCGCAGGGTGAGCTGCGCAGAGTACCAACTGCGCAGGGTGCCAAGTGCGCAGGGGCAGATGGCGCACAGATGGATTGCGCAGAAGGTAGACTGCGCAGGAGTGAACTGCGCAGGAGTTGGTTGCGCAGAGATGGATTGCGCAATGGTCGAATTGCGCAGGGGTTACTTTGCGCATGGCTGGCTTGCGCATGGCTAGCTTGCGCCAGCGCAATCCAGCGCAGCGCAATCCAGCGCAGCGCAAAGCACTGGCCAAGGATCTTGCGCAAATGGCCATGCGCTAAAGAGCACAGGTCAGGGTGCGCAAATGGCCTTGCACTAAAGAGCGCAGGCCAGGGAATAGTGCGCAATCGGCCAGGTGCTAAAAAGCATTGGCCGAGAGCTCCACCATGGCTGGACTCTCAAGAACACTAAGAACACCAAGTTCAAATCTTCACAACTTAGCCAAATCAAAACCAAATTTAGATTTTCAAAGTTCTAACTTGAGTAAAATTGAATTCTCTTCCACATGGAAGCATCAAAACAAGCAAAAATCAAAGTTTAATAGATCAAAACCAAGGATTTCCGAAAATGGTTAAAACCTAGATCTAGAAGAATGAAAGCTCCAAATCATAAAATTCCAAGTTCTAATGTTGATCTACATGTCCTAATCTATCAAATGGACAAATAAAATTGGGTGCTTATTTATTGGCAAGGTGCACTTGCCTAATGGGTTGGAGAGTTGTGTGGAGGAAGAAGAAGAATTAATGGAGGAAAAATAATGAGGAGAGAGAGTGTTAGATGGGGATTTTAATGGAGGAGGATAAGTTGTGTTGAGGGTGGAGGTTAGCTAAGATGGTCCAATGCATAATAAACCAAACCAATTCCTATCCAAATAAAACCAAGCTCCATTAATCAGAATTAATCCAGGAATGATAAATGATAATTAAACTACAATGCTAAGTATGAAATATACCACAACTTAACTGGTCAAGAAAAATGAAAAATACTGGTCAGAAATACGATCACGTATAAAATACGTATCACGAATTTCGGGGCACTACAGGGGGCAGACATAGCCAGCTACGTATAACGGAATGGGATCCACACCGCTATACGGTCACGGCTGTCTAGATATGTGAGGGTTTCACTACAATCCATCAGTCTCTTAAGGTCATAAAATAGCCTATTGTCTCAATCTCAACCAACTAATAATAATCACAAGATATCAGATCTCCAAATATACAATTGTAAGGCGTCCCAAATATTACATATCCAGATGATCATGAAGCTAGTCGTTACAAAATGTGAGGACTAGCAAGAGTTCAGTCATACATGATCAACCTCCGGGGCTTGTCAATCATGTTACAGCCCGTAGGCAGACAGTAAGTAAGTACAATCGAGCTAACACTTGCTCGTCGGCTAAATGCCTCAAAAGAATAATTTACAATATTACAGTGGGAGAACAAAAGAAACCCACTCGATGCCCTGGTTACGCCTAGTGACCACCATCGGGCTGGAAGACAGGTAGATCCTTTGCTGCTGCTCCGGTATCTGGCCATACAAAACCAGCTGGGTTAGACCCCAGGAAGAGCAAGTACCACAAAAGAGGCCACAAAATAAGAACCAAAGCCAGCAAATTAGCACAATAATATAATTACATAATAAGAGACAGTAATTTGAGAAAAAGCATGATGGGTAATTGTAAAAGACAATCTTGCATAGAATCACTAAAAGACAGGGCATATGGAAAAAAAACATGACAGGATGATATACGATGAGATAACCATGGGACTATTCAGATAGCTAGGTTACCACCCGTAAACCAAACAAGGACCGGGGTTGTAACCCTTCGTCTGAACGGAACTTGGTTTCTCTCACCATTTATCGGCAAGATAATTAAAAGAAATCAGGTCAAGTAACAATCTGGAGTGACAATCATTATAGTGACAATCTTGAGTGACAATCATTATAGTGACAATCTTGAGTGACAATCATTATAGTGACAATCTTTCAATCATTCTGGTACAATCTTACAATCAATCAATTCTAGACAATACTATACTGGACTAGACTCCATCCAAGCAATCACGGCCAATCATTGCCTACGGCTTTCTACATTAACTAACTAGGGTTATCACAATCCTAGTTACTAGCAAGATGCAATGAGATGCTCCAAGTAGTCACAGGCCCTGCAGCTATCCAGGTTATCCAGGCAATCATTATAGTGACAATTTAGAGAGTTCAATACATTAAAGTGGCAATAGAGTTCAATCATTTAAGTGACAATCAAGAGTGCCCCACATAACAGTGGACTGGAAATGTGCCCTACTCGTCGGTAGGCTACAAGTCCAAACATTTACGGCCGGGATAACGGGATCGCCTGTAACTGGAGAACATCTCTTCATGTCTAGTGAATTATACTAGTCATTAACCTTAGTCCATTTTAGTAGGAGCTCCTGACCGTGGTACTCAGGAGTCCCATCCTAGACATGATGCAAGATATGACAAGTGGATTTAACAATCAAGCAAGAAAGAACCACCCACGGTGTCAAGGCAAGTCCAGTTAAGTTATCAAGATAAATCATGTCAGGATACTTGTCAGGAGTACGCCACGACGGGCCACTATCATGTCAGGTTGGTCATGTCAGGAGTGCACCACTACGGGTCACTGTCGTGTTTTGCTAGTTCCTTGCCATACCATGCCATGTACAATAGTCATTCCAAACATATTAAGTAAAAATCAAGTTCATGACAAAAGGCGTAAGGATATAAAATGAACGTAAAATATCTAATAAAATATCAATATACAGGACAATAGAGAGCCAAGCTTAAAGAAATAAGACCAAACTCCAAGAGCCTGGGTTAAGCAAGGGGGTCAGGGGAGCAGCGTACGAAAAGTCACGCACGCTGAGAGAGCAGCGTAGGTGAAAGTTACGCACGCTACAGAGAGCAGCTGCGTGAAAGTCACGCACGCATCAAGGGAGCAGCTGCGTGAAAAGTCACGCACGCTCAAGGAAGCAGCTGCGTGAAAAGTCACGCACGCTACAGGGAGCAGCTACGTGAAAAGTCACGCACGCTACAGGGAGCAGTGTACGTGAAAGTTACGCACGCTACAGGGAGCAGCTGCGTGAAAAGTCACGCACGCTCAAGGAAGCAGCGTAGGTGAAAAGTCACGCACGCTGAGGGGAGCAATGTACGTAAAAAGTCACGCACACTCAAGGGAGCAGTGTACGTGAAAAGTCACGCACGCTCAGGGGAGCAATGTACGTGAAAAGTCACGCACACTCAAGGGAGCAGTGTACGTGAAAAGTCACGCACGCTCAGGGGAGCAATGTACGTGAAAAGTCACGCACACTCAAGGGAGCAGTATACGTGAAAAGTCACGCACACTCAAGGAGACACGCTTCCAACAGGAAGCGTACTCAAGGCTGCGTGGCATAAGCTAAGAAGCTCTGCCACTGCTCACTGTCTTCTCCAAACAGCAAGAACACCATAGATAAACCCAAGCTTCAAAGCATCACAACTTAGCCATCCGAACTCCAAATTCGGATTTCCAAAGTCCTAACCAGGGTGGAATTGAATGCTCTTCCACATGGAAACATCAAAAACCCATAAAATCCAACTTAAAAAGCTCAAACCATGCAAAATCCGAAAATTAGAATAACTTAGATCTATCACAATGGAGGCTCCAAATCACAAAAACCCAAGTTCTAATGTTGATCACCATGTCCTAATCTATCAAATGAACAAGGAAAAGAGGGTTCTCATGTAGTGGCAAGATGCACTTGCCTAGGGTTGGGAGAGTTGTGGAGAGGAAGGAGAAGAAGAAGAAGAAGGAAATAAATGGTGGTTATGAGGAGAGAGAGTGGTAGGTGGGGATATAAAGAGGGGGAGTTGTGGTGGGTTGAGGGGTAGCATAGGCTAAGGTGATCCAACACATAAACCGAACCAAACCAATCCAATAAAACCGAGCCATGACAAAAACCCAAAATACGAGAAATACCGAAATTCCACAAGCTGAGAAAAATAAAAATACATGCCAAAAATCCAAATACGAGTATAAATACGAAATACGGGAAATGAGGGTGACAGTGTGGTTAGTAGAGAGAAGTAAGATTGATAGAGGATATGTGCTAGTGTGTGTTTGATGTTGTATAGATGGTAGTGTAGTGTATGTGTTGTGAAGGTGAGAGAGTTGGGAGGATCATGTCATCCTATTTGACTTGAGGCTAGTATGATTTGTTGAGTGATTTGTGTTTTGGTTGAGTAGTAATGTGTTTGTATATAAATGTGTGTGGGTGTGTTAGAAGAGAGGGGGTGGATTTGGTATATGTGTTTGTGTGTGTGTTAGTGTTGGAGTGGAGAGGGATTTAGATGTTGTATGCATGGATATGTTAGTATGTTAGTGGTTACGTTAGAATTTATGTAGAGGTTAGAGGTATCTTAGAAGTTAGATAGTGATATCTTGTATAAGTTAGATAGTTGTGTTAGTCTATGTTATTGTTAGTTAGAGATGACATATGTTAGTTGGTTAGAGTTAGAGATGGATATATACATATATGTTATGGTTAGATATTAGTTAGTGGATGTTAGTTGTGTTAGGTTTCTAAGTTAGAATAGATGGTTAGAAGTTATATGTTAGAGTTGGTTAGTATCTTGTATTAGAGATATAAGTTAGGATATAGAGTGATATCTTGAGATACCATAGTGGTATCTTAGAATATTTTGGGTATTTGTCTATTACCTTAAGGTAATGTATTTACCTACAAGGTAAATGAGACTTACCTACAAGGTAGAGGGGGTTTACTTTATACTAAGGTATTAGATACTAAGGTATTGTCTATCTAATATTTTAGGGTGGATGGTTAGAGGCTAGATATTTAAAGTAGTAGTATTAGAGGTTATGGTATTAGTTTCCAACCAAGGTAATGGTTTACCTTACCTTAAGGTAATGGATTTACCTTATTACAAGGTAAGGTATTGGGTTTACCTAGGTAACTAAGGTTAGATATCTAAGTTATTGGTTAGCTAGTAGCTTAGGATAGATATTAGATATCTAAGATTGGTATCTTGGTAGTTAAGGTATTTATACCTAGACTAAGGTATTGGTTTTCAACTAAGGTATTGGTTTTCAACTAAGGTATTGGTTTTCAACTAAGGTATTGGTATTAGGATATCAATAGGATTAAGGTATATGGTATCTTGGGATAAGATATAGGTTGGTATCTTACTAGTATCTACGTTAGTGTCTTAGGATGTAGATGAGTGGATATCCTAAGATACAAATCAGTATCTTAGAGGGTAAATTAGTAGGCTAAGGTAATGTCTAAGGCATTGACAAGGTAATGGGGATTACCTATAGTCTAAGGGTAAGGTATTGGTAGGATATTGAGATAGACGTGAGATAGATGGTTAGATACTAGTCTAAAGTATTAGTAGAATCTATTAGCCTAGGTTAGTGAGTTATCTACTAACCTAAGATAATATATTACTAAGGTAAGCGTATTACCTAGTATCTAAGGTATTGGGTTATCTTGGTAGGTAATGGTTAGACTTGGATTATCTTGGTAGGTAATGGTTAGACTTGGGTTATCTTGGTAGATAATGGTTAGAAGTGGATTATCTTGGTAGGTAATGGTTAGAAGTGGGTTATCTTGGTAAGTAATGGTTAGAAGTCCATTATCTTAGTAGGTAATAGTTAGAAGTGGGTTATCTTGGTAGGTAATGGTTAGAAGCGGGTTATCTTGGTAGGTAATAGTTAGAAGTGAGTTATCTTCGTAGGTAAAGGTTAGGAATAGGATACTTGACTTAGATTTTATCTTGTTTGACTAAGGTTGACTGTTTTGACTCAAAGTCAACTGCGAGTCAACATTGGACCTAGATTGGACTAGGAGTTGACCAAAGTTGACTAGTTGACCAAAAGTCAACTGTGAGTCAACCATTAGCCAGTTTGACCTAGATTGGATTAGAAGTTGACAAGAGATGGCCAGTTGACCAAAAGTCAACTGTAGGTTAACCCTTGACCTAGTATGATCTAGATTGACTTGGTTTGACCTTGTTTGATCTAGTTTGACTTTGTTAGACATAGAATGACTTAGTATGACTTAGTTTGATTTAGTTTGATTTAGTTTGACTTAGTTGACTTGGTGTGACTTAGTTTGACTGAGTTTGACCTAAATTTGTATATCATATACTAGAAATCATGTCATACACTGTTAACCCTAATTAACCTATGATATCTCATCTTTAGGTCTGTGACATCACTCTGAACATCGATTCTTATTGACAGGCGAGTACATTCACTGATAGTTTTCATTGTCTTGATATCTGCTATATCCGATTCAGTTGTAGTGTTTTACTTGATTCCCGACACGATGATTCACGGACTAGTATACGTCGGTGTTGACACAAAATCACAGTCAACCAAATATTGATAGAATTGACTATATGATACTTGTGATAATTCAATACGACACATAAAGACTACATTCAGTACAAGCCAGACGACAGCTCGCACTTGCAATGCAAAATATTTTTTGAGTCTATATTTTACAATTTTATTGAGTCTAGACTTATGTAAACTGAGCTGTACTGAGCATCTGAGACTTAACCTATACCCATACCCCAAATCACAAGCTCCACAAAAATCCAAATAAGCCCTTTTATAAATTGGACCCATTTTGTGCTTTGGAGACAGAGTTCGGGCCGAACTCTGCCTCCACACAGAGTTCGGGCCGAACTCTGCCTCCTAAAAATCAGGACCTTAATTTTTAGGGTTGGCTGATTGCAAGTTGTCCAACGGCCAAATTTTTGAATATTCCAACCAGAATTCTGGCCGAATTCTGCCTACCTGGTATCCTATAAATAGGCCATGAATTCTCTCATTTTCAATCATCCAATCTTCTCTTCTCTTCTCTTCTCTCTAAAGCTCTATACAAGCCATACCCTTCTTCATCTACTAGCCACAAGCTCCCTAAGCCTCAAGTGCTCAGTACTTTTCAGTTAGGAGTTTGTGCAAGAGTTCAAGAAGTCGCTTGAAAAATTCCAAGTATCGCCACTGCAATTTTTGTAAGAAGTTGACGTGCTCTTCTGAAGAAAAGGCACGGGATGTAACTACTATTTCACAAATAGTGGATTTAATCCTGAGCTAGAGTTCTCAGGCCTGGACTAGTCCTCCACAAGAGAAACCAGGTTAAAAATTGGCTGTGTTTGCGTATGCTTTCTTGCTCCTTATTTATTTTCGTATTTACTCTGATTACTGTCAGCTTGTGAAAGAGTTTAATTTTTAATTGGCTATTATTGTTATAAACTCTATTTACCCCCCTCTAGAGTTGCCATCTGTTCTTCAATTGGTATCAGAGCTCTGTTCTCTCAACAAGGACTAACATCCTAGAGCTGATCCATGGCAACCACACAATCCATGATTTCTAATCACGGTGAAGGGCAGTCCACTCATAGGCTTCTCCTATTTGATGGAGCTAACTACATCTATTGGAAAACAAGGATGAACTTTTATCTCAAGTCGCTAGACTTCGACCTGTGGACCATCGTCACCGATGGTTACAAAAAGCCTGCCAGAATAGTTGTCAATGGTGATCTCGTTGAGAAACCACATGACAAATATTCTGACGAGGAGAAGAAACAGGCAAGTCTAGATGCGAGAGCTATTAATGCCTTATTTTATGCTATAGACAGGAATGAGTTTAACAGGGTCTCAACATGCACCACCTCTCACGAAGTATGGAGACTTCTAGAAGTGACGCATGAAGGAACCACCCAAGTCAAGGAATCAAAGATAAGTCGTCTCACTCAAGAATATGAGGCTTTCAAGATGAAGCCAAATGAGACGATCACACAAATGTTCACAAGATTCCTTGACATCATCAATCCTCTATCTTCGCTCGGCAAACAATATACAAATCATGAGAAGATTCGCAAGCTTCTTAGGGGACTACCAAAGATTTGGAACCCTAAGGTGACAGCCATCATAGAAGGAAATGATCTCACAACTATGTCCATGGAGACTTTGATGGGAAAGCTGATGACTCATGAGCTTGACCTCAAAGACTTCGAAGAGCCTGCTCCTAAGGCTAAGGAGATCGCCCTCAAAGCTCACCGACGAAGGGCTGACCCCAAAGAGACGGATTACGACAACTCGGAAGGTGATGATCAAGCTCTCCTTGTCCGCAACATCAAGAAATTCCTTCGCTTCAATCGAAGAAAGAAGGAACCACAAGAAGATAACAAAGAAGAGCCAACATGCTACGGTTGCAAGAAGACTGGACCCGTCCGAAAAGACTGTCCATACTTAAAGAAGAGCAACCGATATGAGAAACCATACAAGAAGGTCTCCTCAAAGAAATATGCCAACACAAGCATTTGGCATGAAAACGAAGCTAGTGACTCCGAGGAAGAAAAAGACTCCTCAAAATACTGCAAACGTGTGCCTAATGGCAACGTCCGACAAGGTATCAAATGAAACTCTTGATGATTTTACTTTTGATAAACTTGGCGATGCTTTCACCGATTTACTTGATGACCACAAAAAAGTCATTGGTAAATATAAACATGCCAAGGAAAAGATCAAAAGTCATGAAATTGAAATTCAAAGACTCTCATTATTGCTTGATAATATTAGAGACACTCCACCCACGGAAGCCACAAATGAGGTGTCTAAGCTTAAATTAAGCCTATATGATGTCGAAGCACGTATTGAAAAACAAACACAAGAAATCACAACACTCAACACGGAGCTTGCTGATAAAAAGAGTAGACACAAGATTTCTATTACTAAAATATATGGTTTGAATGCTAAGGTTAATGAACTGCAGGCTATCTCTAAGAAATTAGAGTCTGGATTGGAAAAACAGGTTGCTCAACCTCAAACCCAATCGCATGAGACATACACAAAGCATGACACTACTCATACTAGTCAACCACGCCATCCACCTGCAGCACGTAATCATGCTTATATGTACACTCACTTTCATAAAGCACACAAACCACATGCACGTAGAAATAATTCTCATATGACACATAATCACCATGCTACACATAGATACAATCATCACTATGCTGTACATAAATAAAATCACCATCATAGATATAAACATCATCCTGCAGCCACATATAGTCATCATCACGCTCCACACCACTCTTACCATGCTACATATAGACATTATTACCATGCTACTCCACACCACTCTACATATAGATATCATCACCATGCTACTCCACACCATTCTATATATAGACATTATCAACATGCTCCTAACATAAATAGGAATGCTATTTGTACTTATTGTGGATTACATGGACACATTTTACCATAATGTAGAGTTAGAAGATTAGTAGATAGAAATATATATGCATGGTTTCCGAAAACTAACCATTCAGGGCCCTCAAGAACTTGGGTACCAAAGGTCACATCTACTCTTGATGTAGGTGGACCTTCCCTCCTCAACTAAGAGTAAGTGGATTCTCGATAGTGGATGCTCGCGGCATATGACGGGAGACGCAAATCTTTTCGTATCACTATCGATGAAGAGAGAAAGATATGTATCCTTCGGCAACAACCTAAAAGGGTATATTATAGGTAATGGTATTATTGGACATCCTCATTCTCCCGTAATAAAGGATGTCTGCCTAGTGACCGAGTTAAAGCATAACCTGCTCAGCATTAGTCATCTTGCTGACCATGGATATGACATTAACTTTGGACAAGATAAATACTTTATTTATGATAGGTCAACGGGAGACATCGCTTTTGAAGGGATAAGAGAGGATAATATTTATATTTTCTATCTATCAAGAGATACTAACAGTGCAGGTAGATGCCTATATGCTCACAAAGATAAAAGATTACTGTGGCACCAGCGTCTTGGTCATGCCAATATGGATACTATATCCAGGCTATCGACTAAGAAGCTAGTTAGAGGCTTGCCTGACATCACATTCAAAAAAGATACTGTATGTGCCGAATGTGAATTGAATAAGGCAACCAAGTCTTCATTTCATTCCATAAACTCTATTTTGCCAAGTGTATCAGACCGAGTTTGAGATGAGCATGATGGGGGAGCTCAACTACTTTCTTGGACTGCAAGTCAAACAAACATCAAATGGAACTTTCATCTGTCAGTCAAAGTATACAAAGGACATGCTGAAGAAATTCGACCTTGACAACGTCAAACCTATCAGCACTCCAATGGCTACTACAACTAAACTAGAACCAGATGAAAGCGGCAAACCTGTGGATCAACGTAAGTATCGAGGTATGATAGGCAGTCTACTTTATTTAACTGCTAGTCGCCCTGATATTATGTTTAGCGTTTGCCTGTGTGCTAGATATCAAGCTAATCCTAAGGAATCACACATGATCGCTGTTAAGCATATCTTTCGATACCTTAAGGGTACGGTTACAGTGGGCCTATGGTATCCCAAATCAACATCATTTGACCTCATTGGTTACTCTGATGCTGATTTTGCCGGATGCAAGGTCGACCGTAAAAGTACAAGTGGCACGTGTCATTTATTAGGAAAGGCTCTAGTCTTTTGGTTTAGCAAGAAGCAGAATTCTGTCGCACTATCCATAACAGAAGCTGAATACATCGCAGTCGGGCGTTGTTGTGCACAAATTCTGTGGATGAAGCAAACCCTTGAAGACTACAACTTATCTTTTATGCACATTCTAATCTTTTGTGACAACACTAGTGCTATAAATCTCACTAAGAACCCCATATGTCATTCACGCACGAAACACATTGAAATACGTCACCACTTTTTGCGTGATCATCAGCAAAATGACACTATTAACTTAGAATTTATTGACACTGATCATCAGCTAGCAGATTTCTTTACAAAACCATTATCCGAAGAGCGTTTTAATTTTCTCTGTCGTAAACTTGGAATTTTGGATGAAGCTGTTATTTATTAAAATAACCTGCGTAAATATGAGTATGTCTTGATTCTTTATGATAAAATTGCTATGGGTACAAGCCGAAAGGGTCCTTCTGACAACAAGGCGTAAAAGCCTAAGCGACACGGTGTACTAGTCCTCAGGACTACCGCTAGCTGGAATCCGGCCCCTGCAGCTAACCCATGGTAGCTTCAAAATATTGAATTATGGCATAATTCCTTGTTTATTACATGGTTTATTTTTATTTATCATATGCTAAAATACAGATTTTCTAACTTCACTTTCATTCAGCGTTGATTTTTTGCTACTCAGTTTTTTTCCTCAATTTTGTACATGTATCATATTCTTTTGGTCTCTCTCACTTAATCAATTTTTTTAGCCTGTTTTCTGTTCTGGTTCCAGAAACCGAAATTCGGGCCGAACTCTGCCTTATCCAGAGTTCGGGCCGAATTCGGCTTAGCTATTCCAGAATCGGGAGCAGCCTCAGCCGCTGATCAAAATTTGATCCAATGGTCCATATCTGTTCCGACCATTCGAAACCCTAAATAAATATTCGGGTTCCCCTCTTCTCTCTCCTCCATTACCACCTTCTAAACTTCTCCAAACTATTTTTTTCCAAACCCTAACCCTGGTTCTTCCTTCCTAGAGCATATCTCTTCTCAAAACTCAAGAAGAAGGTTTCTCTCACCATTCTCCTTCATCTTTCATCATCAAATTGAGGTATATTTCAACACTTCTCTCCATCTCAATTTTTTCAATTGTCTTTATTATTTCATGGCTCCACGATTGTTCAATAGAGGGAAGAGACTTCGAACCGAGGGTGCGTCCTCTTCGAATGCTCCTCCTCGTGTTGAACCGCCCGTTGAACAACCCAATCAACCACCTATCCACCCGTTGTTCAACCTACCTCGTCCACTCGACCCTAACACGTATGACGACCGGATATTTGTATCACTTGACGCTTCCAATGCATGGTTTAGTGATTTTCGGACACGTCCAGTGTTTGCGGGTCATCCTATCAATTTTACTATTTTTTCACAATATGATTCACTCTTTCATGATCTTTGTCTTGATGAACTTGTCACCAGCAACTCGGTTATATATCGCAATGCTATATAAATGTTCTACTGCAACCTAACTCTTGATGATACACATATTTTTTTACGGGTTGCGGGCATTGATATTTCTTTCGATGATTTCGACTTGGCCGAACACCTTGAACTCCCGTAGCCAAACTCATAGGAAAAACTTATTGAAGCTCGAACATTTCACTTTTCCGATGGGTCTTCCCTCGAAAGCTTTAAGGACGACTTGTGTACCCCTAACACACGTCCTCGCAAGCTTTTGGCCAAGTTTCTCAATCCCTATTTTTATAAACTTCATCGAATTATATTTAACACTATTCTGCCCAAAGCGGGATCCACCGATGAGGTTACCTACTTTGAAATCTCGGCTTTGTATCATCTACACTTTCATGTTCCATTTAATCTTTCACGTACCATGATGGACTGGATGATTAATTCTAGGAAGAAACCAAGATCCTTGGTTTATGCTCTTTATCTTCCTATGCTCTTTCGTACTTTTTGTGTACCTCTTGATGAGTGCCAGTTCCTACCTGCCCCTGCCTTCCTCTCTAAGGCACGGCAGCTTCAGGCAGCAGTTGGCTCACCTGTTGTGTCCGAGCACTCTGACGATGAGCCCGATGCCCCTCCTCTTGGACAGGATCTCCTCCTCCTCCTGCTACTCTTGAGTCACTCCAGACTATGCTCCGCGATCGATTCACTTTAGAGGATGATCGCTGGACTCAGCTTGACTATCGGACTACCCTGCAGATGAGTGCCATCAGCAATTCACTGCACGATATTCAGTACTCCATGTGTCACCCTCACTTTTCCCAGTTAGGGATAAAATGGTAATTTTCTATTTTATAATATTTTTGGGAATTTTATTTCATAAATATTATTATTTAATTATTATAGGAGTCGGGTTCTAATTTCATCGCATTTCGAGCTAATTCGGGACCCCGGTAAATTTCGACTTGAGCTGTAATTAGCATGTTAGCTAACCATGGCCCACCACACTAAACTTTAGGGTTTAGGAGTTTGGACTAGTCCCCCATGAGTAATTAAGTTTAATTATGATTTTTATTTATTTTTAGCATTTTTCAAAACCCATTTTGGATTAATTTTGCATTAGGCTTAGGGAGGGGCAAACTTGTAAATACAAGTGCCCCTACCCCTTGGCACCATGGCCGGCCACCTATAGGGCCACCCCCTCCACCTCTTTTACTTCCTCACTAAGTTTCTTCTTCTTCTCCATTACTTTCTTTCCAACTCCTTCTTCCTTTTCAAATCCACTTTTAGGTATGATTTTTAAACCCTTTTAAATTCCTCCTTTTGCATTTATTCCTTCACATAAATGATAGAGGGGATCATTCTCTACAAGTTGACCATAGCCTTTGTAGGGTCCCTTAAAATATAGGTTAAGGATTTATTATGGTTTAATCCTTTTTGAGAGTGGTATATATATATATATATATATATATATATATATATATATATATATATATATATATATATATATATATATATATATATATATATATATATATATATAAAATAAAATATATATATATATATATATATATATATATTATTTTATATATATATATATATATATATATATATATATATATATATATATATATATATATATATATATATATATATATATATATATATATATATATATATATATATATATATATATATATATATATATATACATGTGTAAATATATATATTTTTTTAAACCGAAAATTTTTATTGAATTTAAGGAGTGCTCCGAAGGAGTGATACATATTGGTGCTGGGCCTAAACACACAAAACTGGCCCAGATTGACAAGGTAGTTAAAAGAGAGGCTAAAATTCGAAAATACGAAATTACGGAACCGTAATTTCAAAATTTTGAAGTTACAAAAAGTAAAATTTCGAAATTTCAAAAACACGGTTTTGAAATTTTGAAAATGCAAACGGTCGGAGCGTTGGGGTGTATGGGCACCAGGCCCTAGGAGGGATCACGTAGGGGGGTTCTGAGCGTTGCGGGGTGGGGAGGGGGTACTCGGCCCAAGGGGGGCCACGTGGGGGGGGGGGGGGTGAGGGCTGGTGCACTGCCCGAGGGGACAGCGGGAGACCCAAGGGGCCTCGATCCCCCCCCGCTCGAAGCCCGATGACGAAGAACCCGGCGAAAGCAGGAGCTCCGGCGAGCACGGTGGGCGGGCGGAGGAGCGGGTGGTTGGTCGACCGAGGTGGGGAGCTCCGGTGGTGAAGGGGGCGCGGGGCGGGGGAGGACCGCCGGGCCGGAGCCAGGAGGGCTCCGCCGGGGGAGGCCGGCCCGGAGCGGCGCGGACGGAGGGAGGCTGGGGTCGGAATGCACCGGAGGGGGAGGTGGAGCTAGGGGAGGGGGATCCGATGAGGTGCATAGGAGCGACGGTCGTCGGGATGAGAGAGGGAGGGAGGGGAAGCGGAGGGGGGGAGCTGAGGGCTTGACCTCCGGGCGGTCGCCTACCACCGGCTAGGGAGGGGAGGGTTCTCCATCGAGCGGCGGAGGGGTCGCCGGAGATCGTAGCGGGGAGTGGACGTCGTGGGCGGGGGCACCGCAGGCGAGGGTCCACCGAACGACGGCTGGGAGAACGCATGGACGGGGGAGGTCGAGCTCAACGACGAGCACGAGGGCCGCGGAGCGGCCACCATAGCCCATCTATATGTATATTTGTGTGTATGAGTGAGATATATATATATATATATATATATATATATATATATATATATATATATATATATATATATATATATATATATATATATACATTTGTGCATGTTTGGGTGTTTTTATATAGGTATGTATATATATATATATATATATTGTATATGTATGTATCAATGCTTAGAGTTGTGCATTAGAACTTATAGTTGTGCATTAGAGCCTTAGAGTTGTGCATGAGAGCCTTGTAGTTGTGCAGGAATGCCTTAGAAGTGTGCAGAATGCTATTCAGGAAAAACTGTGCAGTAGAGCCTTAAAGGTGAGCAAAGGAGCCTTAAAGGTGAGCAGAAGTGCCTTAAAGGTGAGCATGAGAGCCTTAAAGGTGTGCAGGTTGTCACAGTGTGCTAAAATCCGAGAAATTGAGTATTTTGTGTGTTTGTGCTTTATGTGCGTGTGTAAGGGAAATTGGAGAGTGTGTGTGTGTGTTTATATATAGATAGATACATAGAGAAGATTAGAAGAAGTTAGAAGAATAGGAAGAAAAGTGAGAAATAGGAAATAGAGGGGATCGAGTTAGAGGGCGAAACAGAGCTCGGAGTATCGGAATAAGTTGAAACTTGGCGTGGGGCAAGAATACGTGAATTAGATTTTGTGGGTAGGCTTCCGAGTGGAAATCGGGGTTGTAGGGCGCCGGTATCGTGCCGTACCATTTTGTATCTTGGAATATTCAAGATATCGACAATGGGCCGTATCGTGGACTAGATGTCCACTTTACTTAGGTATCTTGGTAGGTAATATATGTATAGGCTAGTATCTTACTACCCTAGGGAGCTCGGGTCAAAATACCAAGCGTAGGTAGGCTAACTTGATAATTGCCTAAGCTAGAATTTTACCCCTTTTAAGGGCAAAATAGGATATTGGCCTACGGCCAAGATTTGAGTTTCGAAGTCCAAAATGGACTTGGATATGGGTTGTAGAGGTTGGTAATAGTTAAAAATAGTCGCCTAGACCTAGTCTTGACCCCGGTTGACCCAGAGTTGACTTTTTACCCAAAAGTCAACCGTGAGTCAACACTTTGTCTAGATTTGACCAAATCCAAACCAGAGTTGACCAGTTGACCAAAAGTCAACTGTTGGTCAACATTTGACCAGTTTGACCTAGAGTTGACCTAAAGTTGACAGATTTGACCAGGGTTGACCAGTTGACCAAAAGTCAAATGTAGGCCAACTCTTGACCCCGTTTGACTTTCTTCGACTTGTTTTGACCTGTGATGACTGGTATGACCTAGGATTGACTTGGGTTGGCTTAGATTGACTTGATATAACTTGATTTGACCTAGATTGACTTGACAGGACTTAGTGTGACTCAGTGAGACCTAGTTTGACCTAGATGCATATCATTCATTGTGAATCATTCCTAAACTTGTTTAAACCTAAATTAACATACAGTATTTCATATTTAGGTATTCTGATACCGCTCTGAGCATTGATATATCCTACAGCTTAGGACAGCAGGCGAGTACATTCACTGATAGTTTTTATTGTCTTGATATTTGCTATATCCGATTCAGTCGTAGTGTCTTGATTCTCAGACACGATAGTTCACGGACTAGTATTGTCAGATTCCTGTCATGAGATGTCATTCCTAGATTTCTTGGGATACTTGTACTTGCTTGGTCTTGATTCTTGTACTTGTATTGACGCCGATTCCTGAAGAGGACTTGCTCCCCTCTTAGGGAATCCCGCGTCATGACGTGCTATGTCCGGATCCGTATACTATTCAGGGATGGGAGAATTATTAGGGGTTATTTGATCAAAGCCCCATGTCCTTATTTTGCTAGCGCCACCCTCACCTCACGTAGGGTGTAGCAGACACCCCTGGCCGGGTTATCCAGGTTGGCCGGCATGACCCTTTCTAGAGATTTTTCTGTGATTGTCGGGCCAAGTGGATAACCCTATCCTGACTTCCTAGCCGATCACATATCGCTCTAATAATTCAAATCATATTTTACATTTATTGTCGTATCTTATATTTCAGTTCAGTTTTACTTTCTGTACTTCTTACCATGCTATGATTTCATTTACTCACATGCTCTACCTACCTTATACTGTACTATGATTTGAGACTAAGTCCTGTTTGAAAGAAGGGTTACAACCCCGGTCCTTGTTTGGTTTAAGGGTTGTAACTCGGCTTTCGAATGGTTCCCAAGTCGCCTATATCTTTGTCTTGTATTTTATTATACTGTCTCTTATAGTATTTGTCAATTCACATGGAACTGCTGTTGGTGTTTGTACTTGCTCATTTTCCTGACAGGATACCGTTATGATATATTACAGATGTTTCTGAGACAGATGTAGACTCAGGCCAGGGCAGTGGCCTGATATATTGGCCACTAGATTTTATACTCCCTGAGTAGTTAGTACTTGTTAGGCTTGACTGGACTGCGATCCAGCTTTGGATTTTAGAATATAGTATTATATATTATTCTGTGATGTTACGTTTAGTTTTGGACTTGTGTGGATCTCGAACTTATTTCTTGCTTCATCTATCATATTTCCTTTTCATACTATCTACCTTAGTTTTACATTTGTGATTGAGACTGTATTGCTATGTCACCTCCATTCGGAGTGTATATACTGTACAGGTACCTTTATCTGTTTAGTTGTAGTATTCTAAATGACCTAGACAGCGTTCTACCGCCGATGCTGCGGCGTAGGCTGGACGTATCCACGTGCTCGTGCCCCTCATGAGGGTGCGGGTCATGACACCATGTCCCAGCATCCTTCTATGCCTATTCCTATGGAGCGGGACCCTGCTCGCGATGGATATCGTATCGATGACCCTTGGGTTATCCGCTACTTGGATCCGGATGCGGCCTTCGTGGACCCTCGTCGTTCCTTCACTGATCCATCCGACGACGCTGGGCCTTCACGAGCTCGATGATGGATATGGATGTCTACTTGCTGCTGCTACTGAGGATCGTAGTTTATGTTTTCTGCATTTTGGATTTTAGTTGATGTAGTTGCTTTTATGCTCTTTGATTGTATTAGACTTATTTCTTATTTGTGACTCTTGAGACATTCGGTAGTTTTATCAGTTTCTATGCAATATCATCTATTAGTGTGCTTGCCAGTTATTATTTTATATAATTTTTGATAAATGCCAAAAGAGGGAGAAATATTTGCTTTTCTATATTCATTTTCTATCATTATGTATATGTGCTTTGGGAAAAGAATGGACAACAGGAACAGAGCATTATTTACGGGGGAGCTATTGCTAGCTCGGCACAGATTACGGGGGAGCTATTGCTAGTTCGGCACTGATTACGGGAGAGCTACGCCATTGCTCTTAAAGGGGGAAAAATATTTGCTTTTCTATATTCATTTTCTATCATTATGTATATGTGCTTTGGGAAAAGAATGGACAACAGGAACAGAGCATTATTTACGGGGGAGCTATTGCTAGCTCGGTACTGATTACGGGGGAGCTATTGCTAGCTCGGCACTGATTACGGGGGAGCTACGCCATTGCTCTTAAATGTGTCCAGGTATGAATATTGAATATACAAATATTATTTTGTCAATTATCAATATGGGAGAGATTATTGACACAAAATCACAGTCAACCAAATATTGATAGAATTGACTATATGATACTTGTGATAATTCAATACGACACATAATGACTACATTCAGTACAAGGCAGACGACAGCTCGCACTTGCAATGCAAGATATTTTTTGAGTCTGTATTTTACAATTTTATTGAGTCTAGACTTATGTAAACTGAGCTGTGCTGAGCATCTGAGACTTAACCTATACCCATACCCCAAATCACAAGCTCCACAAAAATCTAAATAAGCCCTTTTACAAATTGGACCCATTCTGTGCTCTGGAGACAGAGTTCGGGCCGAACTCTGCCTCCTAAAAATTAGGATCCTAATTTTTAGGGTTGGCTGGTTGCAAGTTGTCCAACGGCCAAATTTTTGAATATTCCAACCAGAATTCTGGCCGAATTCTGCCTACCTGGTATCCTATAAATAGGCCATGAATTCTCTTATTTTCAATCACCCAATCTTCTCTTCTCTTCTCTCTAAAGCTCTATACAAGCCATACCCTTCTTTATCTACTAGCCACAAGCTCCCTAAGCCTCAAGTGCTCAGTACTTTTCAGTTAGGAGTTTGTACAAGAGTTCAAGAAGTCGCTTGGAAAATTTTAAGCATCGCCACTGCGATTTTTGTAAGAAGTTGACGTGCTCTTCTGAAGAAAAGGCACGGGATGTAACTACTATTTCACAAATAGTGGATTTAATCCTGAGCTAGAGTTCTCAGGCCTGGACTAGTCCTCCACGAGGGAAACCAGGTTAAAAATCGGCTGTGTTTGCGTATGCTTTCTTGCTCCTTATTTATTTCCGCATTTACTCTGATTACTGTCAGCTTGTGAAAGAGTTTAATTTTTAATTGGCTATTATTGTTATAAACTCTATTCACCCCTCTCTAGAGTTGCCATCTGTTCTTTAGTCGGATCCTGTCATGAGATGTTATTCCTGGACTTTCCTGGTATATTGGTACATTATTCGATCTTATTTTTCTTGTACTTGTATAGACACCGATTTGGGAGTGGGCTGGCCCCCTATTTTTGAATCTCGTATCATGTTGTGACATGTCCGGATCTATTATATTACTCAGGGATGTGGAGTTATTAGAGGTTATGTGATCAATACCCTCATGTCACTATTTTTGTGCTTGTGTCACCCTCACCGCACGTAGGGTGTAGCGAGAAATTATATTTCTTGTGCTCGCTTTTCATGTTGGCCGGCTTGACCCTTCTTGAGATTTTCTTGTGATAGTCGGGCCAAATGGAAAAGCCTGATCATGTGTCCCAAGCCGATCACATAACGCTCTAATATCTCATGGCACCATTTATGTTTACATTTATACATCATATATCCCTGTTATATTCTACATTCTTGTATTTCATACCATGATATCCAGTTTACATATCCAATTTATATTTTTTGTCTTGATATTTCATCTTATTTTTTATTATAATTATCTCTTATAGAATTTGTCAATTCATATGGAACTGCTGTTAGTGTTTGTACTTGCTCATATCCTGACAGGATAACCCCGTTGATGTTTACAGATGATCTAGAGGCCGACTGCTCGACCTTCTATGGCTACGGCATAGATGGCGAGTATGACTTGGGTATTCCCGTGGAGCCGGTGCTCTTAGAGGATGCACCGCCTGTTTAGACTAGTTAGATAGGCTTGCCTGGACTGTGATCCAGCTAGTACTTCAGACTTGTAGTATATATATTATTTGGAATTTCTGTTATATTTTTAACACTAAACTCGTGTGGGATCTTGTATCTATTCTTGTTATTTTCCTTCTATCATATCTTTCATATTTCGTACTATCTTCCTTAGATGTCTTATGATTGAGTTGTGACATTATATACCTCCGTACGGAGATGACATGTACCTTTATATTGTGTCTAGATGTTGTATGTTATAGATGACCTATACAGCGTTCTACCGCCGATTCTGCGGCGTAGGCTGGACGTACCCACGTGCTCGTGCCCTTACTTAGGATGCGGGTCGTGACACGTTTTTGTGGTGGCCAATGTAGGTCAGAAGTCACAATTAGTGCGATGTCGTAGTGGTGCTCGACTTAGAGTGCTACTACGAGCCTGCTATAGGTTTAGAAGATATAGGCTATAGGCTAAGGATACTCAATCATAGTTAGGACTTCTTGAAAAGATTCTAGGGATGACTCTTGAGAATCTCATGAAAAACTATCTCGAAATTTGATTCCAACTGTTTCTGTCTGTTCTTCCTTGTCCGTGGTTGAATTTGATTCTTGGTGTTCATTAATTTTCTACCAGGATAAACCTTTGGACTAATTTGTCTCGGTTATGGAATCTAGAGTCTTCCACAGCCATATTAGCAGGCATGGCGAAGACATAGGGTTTGATTTTGTACGTATTTTTTGGGTTGTGGGAATTTAAGGTTTTTGCAGCCAAGCATGCGACAATGCAAAAATGTTAGATACCACAATCTTAGAGGTATGTACCTTAGTTGCAGACCCTATGGTTTATTACAGCCGTACTTATTGGCGTGACGAGGATTCCGATAACATGATTCTGGGTAGACGGGTATGGTTATCAGATTACAGAATAGATACCCTATAGAGGGTACTCTAGTATAATAGAGTAGGTATCAGTGGAGATGTTACTTGGGTATTTTGGAGAAGAGAGTGGGAGCTAGGCCACCTGTGGCTGTGGCGCAGCATCATGTCCCGCACCAGCAGCGGGATATACCCCGCCAGGGCAGGGCTTTTGCGATGACGATCGAGGAGACCCACACCGCAGGTGAGGGACTAGGAGGTCAGGTCTTGTTCATTCATTTTTCTGTTTCTTTCTACCCATTGATTGTTTGATTGCTTTCTTAGTACTCTTAGCTTGCATATGTGATGATCATGCTAGATTATAGAAAATCACAATGGAGACTACAATAACATGATACTGTAGAGACTAAAACCATGCATGTTTTTTCCTATTCCATAGAATTGCATGTTGTATAACTTTGGATAGAATTTTGTAGACTTTGATTATTGGGGGCTTGACCTAGAGAAGAGTACAAGCAACTTAAATTTTGAGGACAAAATTTTTATAAGGATGGTAGGATTGTAACTACCTATTTTCAAAAATGAGGGTAAATTTGTCATTTTTTATATTCCTATATTTTTGTAAATATTTATCTATTATTATTGTATTTTCGGGATTTGTTTAGTCGGGTTGGAGTTTCGTCTAAGTTTAGACTCTAGTCGGGACCCAAAGATTTGATAGGCATAGCCCACAAACTCATCTCATTAGGCTAGTGCATTTAGACTAAACCCACTTGACAAGTTTAGTCATTTAAAGATTAGAAACTTGGCCATTTTGACCCCAAACCTTTGTATGACTTAGATTAACCAAAAGGGACCTATTAGGGGCATATTAGACATTTTTCATTGGCCCAAACCTAACCCTTATGGCAGCCAAGAGAGGGTTCCATCTTCTTTTCATTTGCAAAGTAGCCTCCATTCCCATTTTAGTGTTCTTTCCAATCTTGAGAGCAAATTCCATTGATTCATCTCTCAAATATTCTCTTTTCTCCACCAAATTCTTTCATTCTTGCAAGGAGAGAAAACTACATGAATTGTGGAGCCAAGAGCAAGGAGGGGTGTCCATTTTTTAGAAGAGTCCGTGTCGGATTCGTGTCCTTTGGGTTGTTCATTGGAAATCAACTCCCAATAGGTATCTCTCTCTCTCAACCTTCTATATTTCATCTTTTTCTTGCATATTTGTTAGTTTTGAACCCATAGGAACCACCCCCATGCATGAACTACCATTAGGAATATTTTAGAGACTCTTTGAGTCCTCTTTAGGAGTTTGGGATATGTTTGGTGTCCCCCATGGAGAGATTCCAAAGGGGGTACACCATGTGTTTGTGTTTTTGTCCCATAGGCTTATTTGTCTTCTAATTTTAGATTTTCATGTGTTAGAGAGTAGATTAATCATGGTTAGGATGTTTAAGTTTGTTCTCATTTGGATACCAATGTTTGAATCTATGTATTATGGCCTACAAGCCCGATTTTTATGTAAAAATATCAAATATTGTTATATTTATGGATGTGGACTGATTTGGAATTTTTTGTATATATATATTGATATGTTTCTTGTGTGTATGTGATAGAGTGTGGGTGTGTTAGTGTTAAGTTAGTGAGTTAGATAATCTAGTTAGTATCCTAAATAATATAGTTAGTATGTGTTTCTTTTGTCCAAAACAACCCAAATTCGTCATAATTTTTATCTACGTTTTTAGTAGCCAGAGCAACTTAGAAATGTCATAACTCCTAGCTTAAGACTCCGATTAATCTTTTATTTTTTTAAAAGAACCGTATCGAAGTTAGATTTCCAAATATATATATATTAATAGGCCAAATTCGTTCTAGAACTTTCTGTAAAATTGTTTGAGTGTCAGCTGTCCGAAAGATGAACGCGTTTTGGTGCTTTCGCGATTCCGGGAGCTTCCGGACACGAAAATGCGATCCGTTTAAAGTTTCGGAAAGCTAATACGAAGGGCTATGACATACTTTAATTCTAGAATTTAGTGAATAGGTCTAATAGGTGTAGTATTGATTTTAAGTAGAAAACTGACTATACGACATGGACATTTTGTGTATCCTATGAGCCTATGTAGTATGGATATCATGTGAATGTAGGTATCATAGGTTGTCAAGAATATGTATGATATAGTACATATATATATTATTGTTAGGTAATATATGTTAGTATTGTGTGTGTGTTTGAATGAGATAAGGATGTGTGTGGTTAGTAGAGAGAAGTAAGATTGATAGAGGATATGTCACTCCCCATTCCCAGAATACGTATTTTTATACATGTACAACTCGTATATATTTATTTAGTATTTATCATGTATCATCATGTATTTAAATTCCTTTAAATTATATGTTAATTAATTATCTGTATTTTATTTCCTGCAATTTTATTCCTGTATTTTATTTCTGTATTTTATTTTCTGCTTTTAACCTCTCTGCTTTGCTTTCGGGTTGGCCTTGGATGGACCCGAATAAACCCGACCCTATAACCCCCACCTACCACCACCCTTCCTATTTAAGCCCTCATCTCCTTCTCTCTCCTCATAACTCTCATTCTTTACCATTACTTCTTCTTCTTCCTCACCACACTTCTCCACCTACCAGCAGTAGCAGTACGCAAGTACATCTTGCTTCCCACTTGGAGAACCATTTTTTATGGTTCATTTGCCTTCTTTTCATGATCCTGAGAGAGTTTACTACTTAGCATTTTTGATTTCTGTGGCTTGTTTCTCCTAGATCTGAGTTGTTGTATTCGGTTGTCCATGGGTTTTTGATCTCCCAACTTGGCATGTTTTCGGAGATAGATAGTTAATGTGGTAGAACTACTCGTTAGTCACACACACGTCTTTACGTGTCTGCGTGAATTTTCAGTCACGCACACGTCTTTACGTGTCTGCGTGAATTTTTAGTCACGCACACGTCTTTACGTGTCTGCGTAAATTTTTAGTCACGCACACATCTTTACGTGTCTGCGTGAATTTTCAGTCACGCACACGTCTTTACGTGTCTGCGTGAATTTTCAGTCACGCACACGTCTTTACGTGTCTGCATGAATTTTCAGTCACGCTCACGTTCTTACATGAGTGCGTGAATTTTTAGTCACGCACACGTTCTTACGTGCGTGCGTGAATTTTTAGTCACGCACACGTTCTTGCGTGTCAGCGTGACATTTTAGTTAGCACACATCCTTGCGTGCGAGCGTGGATTTCTTATCATTTTCTGCGCTCACTTTTTCACGCTTACTTTTCACGCTCACGCTGTACGTACCAACGTGAACCACTTTTCACGCTCACGTTGTTTATACGCTCACTCCTTCACACTAGACTTGTTGGCGTGACTTGTTGGCCTTAGCATAGACTTGTTGGCGTGACTTTCTGACCTGGGTGTTTTTATTTGTTCTATAATTTATTTATTTAATGGTAGCATGATAGTTTTTCTATTATATCCTTACGCCTTTCGCATGAACTCGATAATCTTAGCATGTTAATATTGTTAATACATATGGTTGTGTAGAACGTGCCCTGTGTCTTGATTGGTTTATGGATGCCCAGTAAGACTGGAACTTGACCTTGAGAGTTGTAGACTCGACCCCATTTAATGCTAGATGACTTTCATGCCTTGTCACCATTGATGACGATGGTTATCTTGACTAAATTGATCATGCGTTCCTAGTTGGAACTAAGAGACTGGCCAGTCGTCTTATTGAATTGAATGAATGAGACACGTTCATGTTATGAACTATTGTAATCGACTGGCTGATCCCGAATATTGACATACATGCACATGCAGGCTTCAATCTATTTATTTATTTATTTACTTATTTATTTTACAAAAGAAGCATGTGTACTTTATGGTCAAGGCATGATTATTCCATGGTTAGTTTGGATTGTTGCATTACGCTATGTAAGACCTGCAACCTAACCGCACTGGTATCGTTGTAGAGTTGTGCATATCGTACCCCGTACGAAAGTACTCATTTGAATGACCATGATCCACGGCATGGGATTTTACTCAATGTAGAGACTATTAAGTTAAATAAAATAAATGATGACATGGAGAGAATGGATTCCCGAGTTCTTACATGGCAGCCCCCTTGGGACGAGTAGTACCCGACGGGCCGGCTGGTTCCCACAGGTACTGTAAATCTACCACACGGACAGGGAACGGTATCTGCTTATATTATTATTGTATATTGTATATTGATGACGGACGTCCCGCTGGTGTAGGATGTGGAAAATTATGACACGCTGTCATTTTCATCCATACGCTTAAAGATAGATGTCAGTTGAAGCCATACGCTCATTCAAAAGCCATACGCTCAGTAAATATTTTATTATTTACTGAAGTGACAGCACAGCATATGTTTAAATGAGGAATGAATCTGACACTTCATCTTTCGTGCAAAGACAGCTGTCACGAGAAAAGTAACCGTCGTATAGGTTTTCGAAGAGCCGGTTTTGTCTTTTACGAGGACAACTCAGCATCCTTCATAAATACAAAAGCCATCATTACTGTCAGTTTTGACAGTCTGTCAGCCGTCAAATCCGCAGTCACGACGCTCGAGAAGATTTTGTCAGTTATGGGAAGCTATGGTATACCAAAGAAGATTGATGATAGCCACGTGGCCACTTCTCCAGCGAGCGTATGGACCTCACATGACTCTTTCTTCATCCAGTCAAGTGAGCGTATCGACCTCACATGACTCCTTCTTCACACAGTCAAGTGAGCGTATGGACCTCACATGATTTCTTGTTAACTAAGCGAGCGTATGACCTCACATGACTCCTTGCCCATAAAGTGAGCGTATGATTTTCCTATGGCACTACGCTATCCAAGTCAGCGTATAAACTCTCCTTCAATAAGGCAGCGTATTACAACAACCATATCCAGGATTACAGTCAACACACGTTCTCACGTGTCCTGTACCAGTTATCCACTTCTCTAGAAGTTATGCAACGTGGCATCCAGGCCATCAATCTCTCCTGAACATGCTCCACTACTTTCAACCGCACGCTTATGTGTCTCCATCAGAATTCGCCACGCGTCCCTGCAGTTATGCACACGTCAAGTAACTACCTGAGCGTATGCTTAAGGACAGTTATCCTGAACTCTATAAAAAAGAGTTTCTTCATCTTCATCAGAGACTACAAGTCATTTTTTAGAGAGAACAGAGAGATTGCCCAGTTGCTGTCCAAGTTCTTCAAAGTTCGAGTTTTCTTCATCGCATCGTCCAAGGGATAAAGTAATCGCCTTCTAGATTAGATTCCTACAGTTGTAATTTTCTCAGATACAAAATAAATAAAGTGAATTTATTTATGGAAAACAAATTGGCGACTCTGCTGGGGAAAGCTGTCTCCTCCAATGAGATAGCAACAACTCAATGCGATACTTCGTCGATCGGCTTGACGAAGAAGACGATGGTTGTACAATTCGACCAATCGGCTTATGAAGAAATGCTCAAGGCGAAGGAGGGCCGCACTGCTTCCTCCGCTCTTCCTATTGCCAAGAAGAAGGGACACTCCGTCTATGTCCCTAAGTCTTCTGCAGCAATTCGAGACGCTTCTGTCACTTCTCATGCTGACAAGAACACGTCTTCAACTTCCATGAAGTACACTTCGGCTTCTCGGAACACGGCAACAGTGGTTTCCCCTAGTCACGCTGACAAAATTGGTTCTTTAACCAAGTCAGCGTGTACAAGGAAAACCATCTCTGGACATGTCAAGGTCCCTTCTCCCTCTATTCTTACGACAGCAGTCGGCTCTTTAGCCA
Organism: Iris pallida; assembly: GCA_029216955.1. Classification (NCBI taxonomy): domain Eukaryota; kingdom Viridiplantae; phylum Streptophyta; class Magnoliopsida; order Asparagales; family Iridaceae; genus Iris; species Iris pallida. Next base: position 11,335,158 of record JANAVB010041816.1, on the reverse strand, counting down.
TTGATGACTCTGAGCGTATGGCATTCAAAGGGCAGCGTACGGCAAAGGCAGTGTACAAAAGCCAACATCAGGCAGCGTACGCCGAGCCAAAACCAGTGTATGCTAATAAAAAGGCAGCGTATGACCAGAAGTCCAAACTGAAGTCAGCATATGCTAACAAATACAGTCCTTTGACTGTTTCTGAAAATCAGATTGGGGGTTCTCTTCCACAGAACATACAAATGATTCCCCCTCAACTTGCTCATCTTGTGCCAACCAAGGAGAAAGACTCTTTAGTCAACTCCTCTACTCCTAAGGTCTTTACCTCTGGAGTTAATTTGACTAGTAATCTTACTAGATCAAACAATGGAAAACGCCTTTTGGCTAATTCCTCCAAAGATGGATTATTACCGACTCCTAGTCGGAATAATACTCATCTTCCTTCTCTCAAAATTTCTCGGTCTGAGAAAGGCAAATTACAAGTATCTAAGACTGATATCAAAGTCAAATCTCCCACGGATCTTCGTAATAAGCTTAATCAGAATCGGTTCAGTTCCACTGAGACAAGTATATTAGACCCTGATGCAGAATATGCCAAGAACTATGTGGCTCAAATTAATCAGTCTTTATACACTCAGGAACCAAGAAGACAGAAGAACAAAAGACAAGTTTCTACACAGAAACTATCTTCAAATACTTCCCAATCTGTTCCTATAGATCTCCGAGAATATTTGCAAAATAAACAGAGAATTGACACTTCATCTGGCTATGACATTGCCCATATTCGCCATGAAAAGCATGGTTGTGACTTCCAACCTCGGGTTGTCATCCAATGTTGTTGTTCACCAAAAAGACAATCTGTTTTTTGAACGGATTCAATATGAACCAATGTTGGATGAAGATGAACCTCTTTATGCTTCTATCAACATGACTTCCAGAAATATTGGGGGTAGCATACGGTCTGATGCTATATCAGACTCTGAAGATGGTGTTTATCTCGGCACTCGATCCAGGACCAGAGCCTTGACCAGAGCTTCTTCTTCTTCTCATCCAAGTGGTAATCCGGAGATCACAGAAGACTTCCTTGGAGAGTCCAATTTTCCAGTATTGACTCCTGTAAAAAGCCCTGGGAAAGATACTGATTCACACAGTGATGATTCAGAACAGACTGTTTCATCATCTATTCCTCGAATGATTACCACTTACATGGCAGAAAGTGATCATGAACCTTCGACTAGCGATGAGGCTCATGAACAGAGGATTTCTTCTTTAGAACAACAATTACGAGCTATGGCAGATACATTGAGTGCTATGCACACTCTAATGCAGGCTCAACAACAGACAGCACCACCAGTGGTATTGAATACCCCTGTTGTTCCAAACCCCGAACCCTCTACTATTCCGGGGGTACAATCTAATGTTCCTGTACAAACCACACCAAGTCACTCTGGAGCTGGGGGTGGTACATATGCTGCAGTCCCTCCTCCCAATTACACTCTACAAGCCACAACTCCACAATCTTCGGGAGTTGTCTTTGAAGAATTGAAGAATCTCAAAACTCAATTCGAGGCATTCAAACAGAAGGATGGTTTACAAAGGTTAGGCATCAAACAGCCTTATCCGATAGAATGGAAGCAGGTATCGTATCCACCAAAATACAAACCTCCGACCATCTCTTTCTATGATGGGACAACCTCTCCAAGTCAGTTCATTAATCATTTTGAAGTAATGACTGATCAATTGCAACCAAGTGACGCCCTCCTTACTCGGGTGTTCATTGGATGTCTCAAAGGAACGGCTTATGAATGGTATAGAAGTCTCCCTGATGGGTGCATTACCTCATTCGCCGGTTTTAAGCAAATGTTTCTTGAACGATTCTACGAAGGGCTCAATGATATGACCATGTCGGCCCTCATAAGAATCAAACAGAAGAATAATGAGACCACTGAGGAATTCATTGAGAGATTCAGAAGAGAAGCCCTCAAAATGCCTCTTGGAACTCCCGATGCTGTTACGATCGACACTTGCAAGTCGAACCTCTTACCAATTATCAGTATGTGGACAGGGTCCACTCAGTTCCAAGATTGGCCTTCTTTTATTGTCAGTGCCAAGGCTGCCGAGGTCAGTGCTGAGACCTTCAAGGGTCTGGGGGTACAAATGGCTCCCAAAGAATCAAATCAGAGTGCTAGCAATAGTACTCGACCCAACAATCGCAAAGGGAAAGAAGCTCTTGAAGTCAATCTCCAAAACAGTAGTCAAGAAGTAAAGACTACCCAAGCTACTTCAGCTCCAACAAATCAACAACAGAGATCTCCTCGGCCGAAAGAAGAATATTCTTTCGATGATGACGATGTTCAGGGTATCTTTGAATGCTTACTCAAAGGTAATAAGATTCAATTGCCAGAAATTAAAAAGCCTGATGAAGCCAATAAGACAGATCATCCAAAATACTGTCCATATCATAGAATGCTGGGTCATACAATCCGGTCTTGCTATGTATTAAAAGGGAAGATTCAAGAGATGATTAAATCAGGAGCTGTGACATTAACACCCAAAGACAAAACAGTCACAGTAAATGTAATTTCAATGCAGTTCGGTGACTTCCCTCCCTTAATGGTGGAAAGTGGGATTGTTCCTATCCCCAAAGCAACTCTCGAAGTTATAAACATCCCACCAGCACAGAATGACGGACTTGTTCCTGTCACAACCAAGAAGGGAGAAATCATGTGGATTCACCCAGACTTAAAGACAGAGTTTGAGACGTCTTCCTTTTCTCCTCGGAAGATTTCCTCATCTAAAAAGAAGCTCGGGAAGACTAAGTCATGCAATGTGACTTCTAGTTTCACACCCGATTTTTATCTAACCTCTACTTTCATCTCAGCAGGAAATTCATTCTCTACGAATGTGACTTCTAGTTTCACACCCGATTTTTATCTAACCTCTACTTTCATCTCAGCAGGAAATTCATTCTCTACGAAGATAAAATCTGTACCTCAAATTGAAGATAGGTACAAACCTGCTTTTTATTTATACAGTTCACAATCTCGTGAATTGATGGCGAAAATAGGTTATGATCTAGCCATTGCCCCAGGTTTGAACTCAGGCAAGGGACTCCGAGCACCTTTGGCCATCACCATGAGACATAATCAATCTCGTGTTGGCCTTGGTTTCTGGAATGAAGCTTTCATCAAACATAAAAGAACCAAGAGCAAAATAAAGAATTGCAGCATGGTTTCCATAGACCTTGAACCAGAATCTGAAGTTGAAGTTCATGCTGGAACTCGGTCTGGAAAAGTATATCTGAAAGATTATGCTGAAGTTCCTGAAGAAATTTCTGACGTTCCTCCGGTTACAGCTTCAATTCCAGTCTCTACTGAAGAGCCTTTAAATGTTCCTGTTGAGACAGTTCCTTCTAAACCAACAGCAGCTGACAAAGGCAAACAACAAGTCCGCTTCGACAAACCATTGAAGAAGTCATCTCCTACAGGACTTGAAAAGCCTTATAATTTTGATATATTGGCTCAACTAGCCAATACCCCAGCTAAATTATCAATCTTCGAGCTCTTACGCCTCTCTAAAGAGACTCGAGAAACTTTAAGTGAAGCACTGCTGCAAGCAGAAACCTGCTTAACTCTTCTCAAGAAGTTGGAAACAGAACCTGTTTCTCATTGCCATAATGTATTGGAATTTATTCCAAACATTACCTTTATGCAGGACGATATGCTGCTAGAGGATAATCGACATGACCGTCCTTTATATCATACAGGATATATTGATTCTATGAAGGTTGATCGTTTACTGATTGATCCAGGATCCGCTCTCAGTATTATGCCAAAGGCTATGTTAGATGCATTGAAGATACCTGTGCATAGTCTCTCCAGCACTATCACTACCATCTTGGGATTTAATCAAGGAAAAAGTGAGCCTTTAGGCAAGATTCGTCTTAAATTTCAAATAGGCGATCTTCGTACTAAGGTTACCTTTTACATCATCGACAATCATGGTTGCTCATACAATGCTCTATTGGGGAGACCTTTCTTGCATGAACATAATGTCGTTCCTTCAACCCTTCATCAGTGCTTCAAATATGTTGATGATAATGGAGAGGTTCAAAAAGAAGTGGCAGATCTTTACCCATTCAAAGGAGTCGAAGCTTACTTCAATGACGCTCGCATGTACAAAGATGAATACTCGAAAGTCTTGCAAGCTATGGATAATGAAGATGAGACATCCAAAGTTGACACTTTTGTTATTCCTGTAAAAGGGCGTATACTCCTCCGCAGTCTGTTAGATCATCTGAAGAAGGCTCACTGATAATTCCGGTCAGTGGACATACTACTTCATCATCTGCCCAGGGCTCACTGATAATTCCTGTCAGTGGACGCACTACTGCACCATCTTCCCAAGCTTCACAAAGTTCGCTGATCATTCCTGTCAATGGACTCATCACTCCCCCTCCATCTTCTCAGGCTAGATCAGATACTCTAGTCATTCCAGTCAGTGGACGCATTACTTATCCACGGTCTTCTTTAAGGGAGCTCACCTCTTCTGAGCCTTTTGTTATCGATCTTAATCGAAACAAAAATTCTAACTGTTCTTCTTCCTCCCCCTTTGTCATTAATCTGACTAAGTCTGATAAGGCTCAGCCTTCTGTTGTAAATACAGCATCTAGTATTAATGAAGCATCTCCTTTGCAGTATATTGATGTTTGTGGTTATGTACAAAGTTATTTACAATTGCTAAATAGCTTAGAGCCACTAACTATAGGGGTTGTTCAAGCTCTTCATACAGACATATCATTAGACTCTATACAGAAATCATACTTTGTGGTCCCCAGTCGAAAGAAGGGAGAAAATCCAATATTTTTCTATAAAGGACCTCAGAATCCTCCTAACTTGGAAGAAGATGATATAAATGACGATACTGGAAGGTTACAACTACGTCGCTACAGTCAGCAATCCAAAAATATCATCAAAAATATGGGTTATGACTTTAGAACCAGTCTCAATAATGGAAAAGGAAGAAGAATGCCTGTTCGAATTCCTCCATTAAAATACGGAAGGACAAAATGTGGTTTAGGTTATATTGCTCCTACCCCTTTTATCAACATAGTCCATGAAGAGTCAAAATTCAATAAAGACGAACAATCTGAAGATGAACGATCTGAGTCTTCTGATTCTCTCTTTTGGGATTCTGACACGAGTGTTGGCGATCTTTATCGCTCTATTCTATCCATCAATATGGTCTCTGTTGATGGCCCACAAGAAAATGATAAAGATGAGGATGATTTTGAAATATCACCCGAATCGGAACAATGGGCTCAAAGATTAGAGAATCAATGGGAATTCAGGTTCGAACAGAGGGAACCTCCTACTGAAGATAAACTGATCCAAATTGATGTTGGTGAAGAAGGTTCTTCTAAACCAATATTCATCAGTGAGAGTCTTTCAGAAATAGATAAGCAAGACATGATCAAGCTTATTCGTGATTATATCGATGTCTTCGCCTGGAGCTACGAGGATATGCCAGGACTAGATCCGAAGATCGCAATGCACAAACTCAATATCATGCCAAATGCTAAACCGGTCAAACAACAACAGCGACGATTTCGTCCAGACATTATGGATGCAATTGAAGCTGAAGTCAACAAGCTTATGGCTTCTGGATTTATTCGAGAGGAACAACATCCTGACTGGGTGGCTAACATTGTTCCTGTCCTTAAAAAGACTGGCAAGATCCGAGTCTGTATAGACTTTCGCGATCTCAATGCAGCTTGTCCCAAAGACGAGTTTCCTCTTCCAATTACTGATGTCATGATCGACAATACATGTGGTTTCGAACGAATGTCATTTATGGATGGGTATTCGGGATACAACCAGATCAAAATGTTTCCAGATGATGAAAAACACACTTCCTTCAGAACGCCGATCGGTACATACTGTTATACAGTGATGCCATTTGGTCTCAAGAATGCAGGAGCAACATATCAGCGAGCAATGAGCACTATATTTCGTGAACATCTCCGAAAAATAGTCGAATGCTATGTTGATGATATTGCAGTCAAAAGTCGACGAAAGGAGGATCATATCCAAGATTTGAAGACTATCTTTGATTTAATGCGTCAGCATCAACTTAAAATGAACCCTACTAAGTCCTTCCTGGGCGTCTCTAGTGGTAAATTTCTCGGCTTCGTCATTACCGCTAAAGGTATACACGTGGATCCCGAGAAGATCAAAGCCATCCAAGAGATGCGTCCTCCACGCACCTTAAAAGAGCTACGAGGATTTCAAGGAAGAATTGCTTATATCAGGAGATTCATTTCCAATTTATCAGGATGCTGCAGACCATTCCACAAACTTCTGAAGAAAGGTGTATCTTTCATCTGGAACGAAGAATGTCAAAAAGTATTTGATGACATCAAACAGTACCTCATGAACCCTCCAGTTTTGGTACCTCCCATCTCGGGAATACCATTTCTTCTATATGTTCGAGCTATGGATCATTCTCTTGGTGCATTACTCGCCCAGAAAAATAAAGATGGTCATGAATAGGCCATTTATTATCTCAGTCGCACAATGTCAGGCGCTGAACCGCGTTATTCTCCAATCGAGAAAGAATGCCTAGCATTAATATTTGTTGTTCAGAAAATGCGACATTATATTATCGGTCAAACGATTCATGTCATTTCCAGAGTGAATCCCATCAGGATTATGATGAAGAAACCTGGTATTCTCAACTCCAGACTGGCTAATTGGGGAATCTTATTAGCCCAATATGACATGCATTATATTCCTCAAAAGTCAGTTAAAGGACAGGCTCTTGCTGATTTTCTAGCAGCTCATGCAGTTCCAGAAGATTCTAAATTATATGATGAGATTCCCGATGAAGTTTTAGATTCAAATCTGGTTTCTGAAGAAGTTCCTACCTGGCGTCTATTCTTTGATGGAGCATCTAGAATAGGTCCTAACGGCGATATTGTCGCCGGAGTTGGAATTGTTCTTGTATCCCCAGAGGGATTAACTATTCAGAGGGCTTATTCTCTGGATCAATCATGTTCAAATAATGTTGCAGAATACAATACGTTGCTCATTGGTCTTCAACTCGCTAAACATCTGGATGTTCAATATTTAGAAGTTTATGGAGACTCTAAGCTTATCATCAATCAGATCAGAGGAACGTATGAAGTTCGTCATCAAGATTTGATACCTTATCATCGAATAGCACTCTCTATGGCCTCCTCCTTTGAAGGTTTCTTTATCGAACATGTTCGACGAGCCTATAATACAGAAGCTGATGCTTTGGCTAATCTTGCTGCTGTATTAGCCATACCAATCAGACGTCAGCAAGTGATAGTGGTTTATAATCGAGAACTATTCTGCGTTGAAAATAATCTGGCTTTGGTTTTTCCTCATAATCCAGACGAAGATTCTCTCAACTTTGATGCTGAATTAAAATTTGACAAAGTGTCCTTGTCTTCTTCCAATTCTACTATGGAATATGTCTTTTCTAACAAAATAGACACCGTAACTGAAGATTGGAGACGTCCGTTTCTGGACTTTGTGTTGTATGACATACTTTCTGATAACCCGAGTGAAGCAGCATCTATCCGGCGTCGGTCTCTCAGATTCTATTATAATCATACTACGAAGACACTATATCGTCGAGCCTATGATGGTCTTCTCCTTCGATGCATCGCTGGTGAAGAAGCACAACAGATAATCCGTGAAGCATATGATGGCGTCTGCGGAGCTCACCAGCCAGGTCCAAAACTTCAAGATCGTATCCGACGTATGGGTTATTATTGGCCCACGATGGTAGCTGATACCATTCAATATGCTCGGAAATGTAAAGCCTGTCAAATTCATGCAGACTTTATCCATCAACCATCGGAGTTCTTACACCCAACAGCGGCATCATGGCCCTTTGAAGCTTGGGGCATGGACGTCATCGGTCCTATCAATCCACCATCATCAAAAGGACATCGGTTTATTCTAGCAATAACTGATTACTTTTCTAAATGGGCTGAAGCAATCCCGTTATCTGAAGTCAAGACTTCTAATGTTATCAACTTTGTCAAACATCATGTCATCTATCGATTTGGTGTTCCTCGGCATATTATCCATGATAATGGACCACAGTTCGTCAGCCAGAAATTTACTCGATTCTGTGATGATCATCGGATTAATAATCTGGCTTCTACAGCATATAATCCAGCAACCAATGGACTAGCAGAGGCTTTCAACAAAACAATCATCAAACTCTTGAAAAGTTTGTTTCTTCCAATAAACGTAACTGGAGTGAGAAGCTTGGTGAATGTTTATGGGCTTATCGTACCACAGTTCGCAATGCGACCGGATGTACACCTTTCTCTTTGGTATATGGGTGTGAAGTTGTTCTTCCCTTAGAGATTCAAATTCCTTCTTTAAGGATAGCAATCACTAATGAACTCACTGCAGAGAACAATGATCGTCTTCGACTTCAAGAGTTGGAAGCTCTAGATGAAAAACGATTGTATGCGCAACAAAATATCGAGCTATATCAAGCCCGAATCTCAAAAGCTTTTAATCGGAAAGTCAAAGTCAGAACATATCAAAAGGGAGAATTGGTCCTTACTGTCAGACGTCCGATGACCATGACACATATGAGCAAAGGCAAATTTGACGCGAAATGGGAAGGCCCATTCGTAGTAAACAAAGTCTTCTCTAATGGAGCATATCAGCTTGCCTCTATGGACGGGAAAGTCACGATGATGCCTATCAATGGCAAATTCTTAAAGAAATATTATGTATAAATAATATTTTCATTACTCCCCAGCAAATGTAAAATCAAAAATTTATTCTTCTCTACAAAAGCTATTTCGATGTCATTATCCCCAGCGGAACTGATATTCTACCATGTATCATTTTCCCAGAGAATTTGATATTTTGTCTTATTAGATTCCCAGTGGATTTAATAAAGATCTTGTATAAGAAAATCATGTCCATATCACCTCTGAATTTTCTATCTCAGTATGTACCATATTCTATGGAAATGATATCTCGTCCTTTTGATTTTTTGAGTCTAAAAGATCAGTGAATAAAGGCAAAATAATATAAAGCAGGAAGGATACATCATAAACAAAGTTTCCTTAAACAGAGTTTATTTGAGACAAATTCTTCAAGAAATACATCATCATGGAAGATCACTGTAATCCCTTTCGTATTTGGGACGAGGACCACATACATAATTAGCAAAAGAATTGAATACATCATTTCCTGACCGCACCAAGAACTGACAGGCAGCCAGCCTCATTGCTTCTTCTTCTTCGGTTTCTCCTTGTTCGACCAAGAAATCCAAGATATCTTTCGGCAGCTTGGGAGCAGACGAGCTTTCGCCCGTCTCCTTCTTTTGGGGAGTCGAATGCTCTTTAGCATTTTCATCAACTTTGGAGACGACTTCGCCTTTCTTCGTGTTCTCTTCAGAAGACATTTTTTTTTTAATGTGTGATCCTTCTACTCAAACAGATGCTCTATTTATAGGCATATATTTGCCAGGATCGATGGGACGTATTCTTTCCCGATATTCAGTTCATCCATTCATTTCTCACATTCATCCGACGTTTCACATGTTCATTAATACTTGACGGTTCGTCCGTTCATTTATTACATTCACTCGACAGTTCATCTATTCTTCATTTTCCTAACGGTTCATCCGTTCATAATCTTCTATCAGTTCATTAAGCGGGGATTCGTTATTGATCACGTTTTCATAACCTCTGAATCAATTCCGAATCTACTTACTCATTTGTCATGTTTTGAGCGAAGAAGAATTGTCATTTCCATTCCCATTTTCATAAAAAGTCTATTACATTTCTTAGACTTTCCTACAAATCATAATGGAAATCTATTATAAATCTTGGATTTTTATTCTATGTACAACTGAGATCTATTTCTTCTTGGATCTTCTCTGGCAATCTCGTTGTTTGTGGCAATTCCTGGGTGTCCAGCAGGAATCAAACTCTGGTCTTATCTCTCAGACGAGAGGAGAACCACAGAGTATGGCAATACGATGGCGTGTTGCTGCCAATACAGCGCGTGGAGGAACGGCGGCACCTCAAGCAGATAGGAATGTATCCAAACCTTGGGATATAATTCCTAGTTCTGCCGTGAAAGGAACTCTACTACCCGATTTCTCGGGGTAGAGTTGACTCCACCATCCAACTCTCGTGTATAAAGGCTCTTCCTACCATCTGAGGAAGACCCTTCTATCACACGAAGAGTTCTGAGTTGTCTGATATACGCGTCAAAAGCGTATGAGCTCCCTGATGTAGATGTCAGAAGAACATTGTCCACAGCATCCATATCACCAATGCCAGTTCTGAAGAAGGTTTTCAGCCAAAATTCTGCAAGAAATAGTAAAGAAAAATCAGTTAACAGAAACTGGCCAAGCAAAGACAGATGCATTCTGTTCATTTCGGGAAGATGAATTTGTCCTTAGCAAACAAAAATTTCGATGCGTGTATATTGAACTTACCGCTGAGTTTGCTGCTAAGGATTGACAGATCCATGTCTGGTAGCGTGCACAGAGATTTGACATCAGACAACATGGCTTTCCTATTTTCTTCTCATAGAAAATTCATTCTCAGAAGAGAGGAAGAAGAATGGGAAGATGAGTTTGCGTGGAGTTCATCCATCTATTTAAAGTATGGAGCATGAACCTATTCTTGGAAAGGATCCGCATGAATAGCGCTCGTAAACATGGAATGAATGACACGTGTACTTTGGAAACCAGCACAGCCTTGGAAATATTCAAAGAATGCTTTCCAAAACGTTGGAAGATAGCGTAACTTACGGGCTATTTATTGGTGCACGCTATTCATCGGTGTACGTTATTTAACGTAAATCACAATGTTAAAGGACAGCGTAATTTATAGTGTAACATACGCTGATATACGCTATTTCAGTGGAATTCACAAAACATTGGAAAATAGCGTAATATACGCTATTTCATTGGCATACGCTATCTAGCGTAACTTACAACTTGGAAGACGGCGTATTCGACAGTTATTCATCGGTGCATGTTAGTTTTCAAACACAGAAAATTCTTGAATATTCATTTTCATTAAAGGCACTGATGGCCCTACAAAACAAAAAGAGAGAGGGAAAGAAAGGGGTGCAACAAAGTCACGCTCTATTTTCCAGAGCGACTAAGCTTGACGCCTAACTCTTCTACGCTTTGAACCCCCATGCGGTGTAACAGAGCAACGAACATTTTACGCTTCTCTGCGAGGCTCTGCCCATCAGAAGAAGAGGAGCCGTCCAGACCAAAGTAGCCCAAGAAAATCTTGGCTAAATGCATAGGGTCGTCCTTGAGCTCGATGACGACAGGTTCGGGTTCTTGGCCCCCAAAAGTGGGGTCACCATGGGAACAGAATCCCAACTTACGTGCTTCTTCTTCAGGAGCTTCCTTTGGAGTCATGGTTGCAAAAGATGAAAGCCAAAAATTGAATTCTCTCGGTTTATATAATAGAGCTTGCTGGCTGTTCATATTCTTCTATCAGATTCAATCAATCTCAAAAAATGAAGAGTCATCATGACATTTAATGAACTCATGCCAGCGTGTCAGGACTCATTCCCACTTTCTGTTCAAAGTAATTTCGAACTTTTGAAACTCATAAAGTTCAAAAACTTTGAAGGGGGTCTTGTAGGACGTGGAAAATTATGACACACTATCATTTTCATCCATACGCTTAAAGACAGATGTCAGTTGAAGCCATACGCTCATTCAAAAGCCATACGCTCAGTAAATATTTTATTATTTACTGAAGTGACAGCACAGCATATGTTTAAATGAGGAATGAATCTGACACTTCATCTTTCGTGCAAAGACAGCTGTCACGAGAAAAGTAATCGTCGTATAGGTTTTCGAAGAGCCGGTTTTGTCTTTTACGAGGACAACTCAGCAGCCTTCATAAATACAAAAGCCATCATTACTGTCAGTTTTGACAGTCTGTCAGCCGTCAAATCCGCAGTCACGACGCTCGAGAAGATTTTGTCAGTTATGGGAAGCTATGGTATACCAAAGAAGATTGATGATAGCCACGTGGCCACTTCTCCAGCGAGCGTATGGACCTCACATGACTCCTTCTTCATCCAGTCAAGTGAGCGTATCGACCTCACATGACTCCTTCTTCACACAGTCAAGTGAGCGTATGGACCTCACATGATTTCTTGTTAACTAAGCGAGCGTATGACCTCACATGACTCCTTGCCCATAAAGTGAGCGTATGATTTTCCTATGGCACTACGCTATCCAAGTCAGCGTATAAACTCTCCTTCAACAAGGCAGCGTATTACAACAACCATATCCAGGATTACAGTCAACACACGTTCTCACGTGTCCTGTACCAGTTATCCACTTCTCTAGAAGTTATGCAACGTGGCATCCAGGCCATCAATCTCTCCTGAACATGCTCCACTACTTTCAACCGCACGCTAATGTGTCTCCATCAGAATTTGCCACGCGTCCCTGCAGTTATGTACACGTCAAGTAACTACCTGAGTGTATGCTTAAGGACAGTTATCCTGAACTCTATAAAAAAGAGTTTCTTCATCTTCATCAGAGACTACAAGTCATTTTTTAGAGAGAACAGAGAGATTGCCCAGTTGCTGTCCAAGTTCTTCAAAGTTCGAGTTTTCTTCATCGTATCGTCCAAGGGATAAAGTAACCGCCTTCTAGATTAGATTCCTACAGTTGTAATTTTCTCAGATACAAAATAAATAAAGTGAATTTATTTATGGAAAACAGCTGGGACTCGTCTAATTCATGCATGGCGCAATTGATTGACTGGATAGACTAGCCTTGCTCGCACATAGTAAGAACTGAGGAATCCCTAATTGCATAATTCTAAGATAACTTGGGACTCACAATAGCAAGCCGTAGGAGTTGATTGGCCGTTCAAGATGATTTGTTTGTGTATTGTACCTACTCTGTTGCCTAACTGAGATGATCAGAATGTCAGGACATGACGGGCCAACTTCTGTCCTTGTTTGGTTGGGAGGTTGGTTCGAAGTGTCGTGATGTTATGTGAATCCTAGTGGAAAGCAGAGATCTATTATTATATTCTCTTACTTACTGGTTTAATCCTTCATATCGTCCTTTCTTGTGGTACTTGCTATTAGAGGTCTAACCTCTCTGATTTTGCATGGCCAGATTTAGAGCCAGTTTTCGAGGACTCAGCTTACTTCCACCTCCAAGATGGTCAATACTAGGGGAATGATCGTAGGAGGACTCGAGTGGGTCCCTTACTTCACCGCTCGTTTTGCTATTTACTTTATACTTAGCCGTTTGGCACCGACATGTTAGTCGGATTATCTTGTACCTACTTTTACATAATTGTAATTAAGTCAGACTGCAGCTGATAACAATTGTGCATACTTGCTATATCATCTGGCTATGTTTTGTAAAGTCAGATCTCAAGAACATTTTGATTCAAGCGTTTGGGACGCCATACTGCTTTATCTTACATGTTCTCTATTTTTGCTTCTTGTTTGAATGATTGAGACAATAGATATGAAGTGACCATAGTAAGACTTTCATGTAGTATGCACCCCCTCGTCTGGTTAGACAGCATTGATCGTATTATACGGTATTATTCTACCCGTAATACGTAGCTGGCTGAGTCATTCCCTCGCTCTCCAGTATTCTGGTTCTGGGGCGTGACAAGGTTTTAGTGGTGGCCCATGCAGGTCTGATTTCAGACTTGTAGGGTATTTTGATTTATAGGATGTCTCAATCACACGTGTCCCCCCTTGATCTCATGATTCGTTATTCTCAACCCTTGCTTGACATTCTGGTATCCTTTGACTTCATTGATCCTTCATGTCCGGTTGTTTGATTGTTCTCTTGTCCCTTTTCTTTGGGGCACTTCGT
>JANAVB010041816.1:11313768-11316268 GCA_029216955.1 Iris pallida | reverse complement strand
CCCACCTCTTCCTACTGGGGGTAATTCTCCTATAGTTGACTTTGATACACGAAGCAATGATTCAGAGCATACAACATCTACTAGTTCATCAATAATCCCTCATACAGTCACGACTTACATGGTTGATGGGAATACTGATGAACCTTCTTTCCTGACTCCTCAAGATCAAAGAATTGCTTCTTTGGAACAGCAAATGAAGTATGACTGACACAATGAAGTCAATGTATGAACTCATGACAGCTCAGTTGCAAATCGACAGACTGTATGATGCCATACCAGTTGATACTGATATAAGTCCAGTACAAGTTCCTCCAGCAGTACAATCCAATACTCCTGGACCTGCTCAACCAAATCCTAGTCTCTCTGGAGCTGGGGGTAGTGCTTACAATGCTGTTCCTCCCAACTATTCTCTACAAGCCACAACTCCACAATCTTCGGGAGTGGAGTGTCTCTGAAGAATTGAAAATCTCAAAACTCAATTCGAGGCATTCAAACAGAAGGATGGTTTACAAAGGTTAGGCATCAAGCAGCCTTATCCGATAGAATGGAAGCAAGTATCATATCCTCCTAAATACAAGCCTCCTACTATCTCATTCTATGATGGAACCACTTCTCCAAGTCAGTTTATCAATCACTTTGAAGTGATGACTGATCAACTACAACCAAGTGATGCCCTCCTTACTCGGGTATTTATTGGATGTCTCAAGGGAACGGCTTATGAATGGTATAGAAGTCTCCCAGATGGGAGTATTACCTCATTTGCTGGTTTCAAACAGATGTTTCTTGAAAGGTTCTATGAAGGGCTTAATGACATGACTATGTCTGCTCTTATTAGAATCAAGCAGAAAAATAATGAATCTACAGAGGAATACATTGAACGGTTTCGAAGAGAAGCTCTGAAGATGCCTCTTGGAACTCTGATGCTGTCACCATTGACACGTGCAAATCAAACTTGTTGCCAATCATCAGTATGTGGACAGGGTCCACTCAATTTCAAGATTGGCCTTCCTTCATAGTCAGTGCTAAAGCTGCAGAAATCAGTGCTGAAACCTTCAAAGGTTTAGGAGTGCAGATGACTCCTAAAGAAACAGGACAAGGGCTAACAATAAAAATAATGCTCGCAAAGGAAAAGAACTCTTGAAGTTAATCTTCAGAGCAAAGATGCATCAAATGTTCAAACTCCTGCCTCTAAACTCAACAATCAAGAACACCTCGCCCCAGAGAAGAATATTCTTTTGATGACGACGATGTCCTTGGTATCTTTGAATGTCTGCTGAAAGGTAATAAAATACAATTACCAGAGATCAAGAAACCTGATGAAGCTGGTAAGACAGATCATCCTAAATACTGTCCATATCACAGAATGCTGGGTCATACAATTCGTACATGTTATGTATTGAAAGGAAAGATCCAAGAAATGATTAAATCTGGAGCTATCTCTCTTACTCCAAAAGAGAAGACCGTCACCTCCAACGTCGTCTCTATGCAATTTGGAATTTCCCTCCTCAACTCCTTGAAAGTGGGATTGTTCCTATTCCCAAGGCAACTCTTGACATAGTGAATCTTCCTCCTCCACAGTCTGAAGGAGTGCCAATCACTTTGGAAACAGGGGAAATCATGTGGATCCATCCTGATCTAGTGGCAGATTTTGAATCGCCTTCTCCTCAAAAGATTTCTTCTCAAAAATCCAAGAAGGCTGGAAAGATCAAGTCATGTCATATGACTTCTCTTGGGTCTACCTCTGACACAGAGCCAAAAGACAAAGAAGAAGCACTTGTTAGTGCTACTCGAACGGGGAAACCTTACCTAAAGGATTATTCTAAAAATCCTGAAGATCCTACTGATATCCCTTCAGATGCTAAAGATGCTCCTAATGTTCCTCCGAAGAAGAACCATCTACTGAACCTGTTCCTCCCAAGCCTACGGCTCTGGAGAAAGGCAAACAACAGGCTCGGTTTGATAAGCCAATCAAGAAGTCTCTCCTCTTGGACTTCAGAAGCCTTACAACTTCGACATTTTGGCTCAGCTTGCTAATACCCGCTAGAATGTCCCTTTTTGAACTTCTACGTCTTTCCAAAGAGACTCGGGAGACGTTAAGTGAAGCACTTCTACAAGCTGACTCTTGTCTTGCACAATTGAAGAAGCCGGATGCGGAACCTGCCACTTGCTTACATTGCAACAGTGTACTGGAGATTATCCCAAATATCACTTTACACAAGACGACATGTTACTGGAGGATAATCGACATGACCGACCTCTCTACTACACTGGTTATATTGATACGATGAAGATAGATCGTATCCTCATTGACCCAGGTCTGCTATAAGCATAATGCCAAAGAGGTTTGTTGGATGAACTAAAAATCCCTCTTCACAAGCTCTCCAAGACGGTTACTACTATCTTGGGATTCAATCAAAGCCGAAGTGAGCCTTTGGGAAAGATTCATCTGAAGCTTCAGATAGGTGATTTCAGATCTAAAGTCACTTTCTATGTGATCGAG
>JANAVB010041816.1:11145817-11252878 GCA_029216955.1 Iris pallida | reverse complement strand
TTTACCTTATTAAAATTTATTTTGCACTTTTACCAATTTATATTTTTGTATATTTAAATTACTGCACCATTTGGTGTCCAAGCCTAGCATGGGTTTTTGGGCTCAAAGGTTTTCATACAATCAAGACCTGTACAAGTCATATTGGACTTGATTCATGGCCTTGGGTCCTGTATTTAAACTTTGGTTCAAATTATGTACATGGACAAAATACTCAGATAATTAGAAAAGATCATTTTGGTACTTTATTTTATGTAAAAATAAGCTTTTTGTCTATCTCAAAAATGTTAAACACAATGGTCATTTGATTTGTTTATTGATTAATTACGACTTGTAACTTTTGTGCTATTTTGAGTTTTAGCCGTTTTGAACCTCACCCCTCACTAGTGTAAAGACCCTAGAAAGTAGTTAAAGTAGTGTGTCACCCCACAGGTCTCTATGCCAAAGTCATCATTTTGGCTAGGGTCCAGTCACAAGTCGTGTTTCACAAATTAGTGTCTTAGCGTTTTAGCTTAGTATAAAAACTAAGTTATTGCATTTATTTCTACAGTGACGAGACCGGACATCCATAGCACTTTTATCGCAGCTTGTTTTGCTTTGCTTTGCTAGAGGCAAGTACTTTCTACAAACTTTACATACTGCTATAACAATAACTGTGATTTTACCCACCATATTAATGCTGATCCTTGGGGTAGCAAGTTAGAACTTACATGTTGTATTACTTTTAGTCTCCACCATGTTTATACAGTATCTCATATCTCTCACATGTTTAAATAACGGGTTAAGGGGAAACTGTTAGTATTGTACGTGAACATGACCCCCTTCTCCGTATGTATTTACCGCGCTCGGTGACATTCTATATGTGACCTTACCGTATGTTCTGATATCGTGTTTGTGTATGGATATACACCGATGCCGTTTGTGCACGTATGTGCATACCAAAAAACTTGATATGTACCACAGTACATCCCGTTCACCTATTGACTGATTCACGTACATGTTACAGTTTTAAACTTTTAAACTACATGTGGTTATTTATAAAATAACCAATTAAACCATGATATGCCATGATTCCAGTTTATTACATTCTTGTTCATGCTTCGTGTATTTAGTTTGCTAGATTCAGTACTTGCTCCCGTCCTGACAGGATAACGTTGTAGGTGTCCTTACTAAGGAGGAGTTGCTCTGTGATCCGTATTATGGAGTTACTGCCGAGGACCCGACTCTGCTTTACGAGAATGTTCCTGCGGGGAACCTCGCCTAGTTGTCTTTTTGTTTTTAGACTTTTTGAGAGTAGTCATATTTAGACTACGTATTTTGTAACTGGACATGTATCCAGTTTTACATTTCAGACTTGTACTTTGGACATTATACTATATGAGACGACTTTTGTGTTTGGAGCATTTATGACTTTTATTCACTTATAGAACTGTTAGCACATTTAGTTTTATCATGTTGTCTTTAGAACAGCTTACTACGTTTTATATCAAACGTAGGCTGGGCATGACTCGGCCTGACCCAACAATTTGGGTAGCGGGTCGTAACATATTTTTAGTGGTGGCCCATGCAGGTCCTGACTAAATTGTTTGGTTACGTTATTGTACCAAGCATGCCTGCAATTAGGAACTTAAGGTAATTAGACAACATTAGGAATGACGCTTAGAACACCTACAGGAATGCTAGGATTACAACATAGGAAATACATCACATGCTTGCTATTATTAGATTTTCTTGCCTATGATTGCTTACTTTAAACAAGTCCTTATAAGTCCTTTTTATTGTAATTAGATGGTGCTTACTCGTTCATCCCAGTACGTCACACCTGAGAATGGCGCACTCCCTATCCAGTCAGCTGACCAGTTGACTGATACACCCCTACCTCCACCTACCACACTCCCCCACTCTACAGATCCATAGATCCAGATGCCTCCACCACCTTCCACATCACAGTCCCAGCAGTCCCCGATACTTCCACCACCCCCTATCATTATACCTACCCAGGCTTCCGTCACACTCGACGGGAACCAGCTGCTCACTATGATCCAGGGGTTCCTAACAACCCATCAGGAGCAGACTGCCCTACTCCGCCAGAGCATGGAGCGTTCTGAGGAACGTCCCGTGGTCCCACCACCTGTAGAGCCACGGCAGAGAGCGGGGACGATCAAGGACTTCATGGGTCTGAATCCCAAGGAGTTCTCAGGGACTGAGGGTATAGTAGTAGCAGATGACTGGCTAGATTCGGTAGAGAGGAAGCTCCTAGGAGTCAGGATGCCGGGTGACCTCCAGGTCGAGGCAGCAGGATTTCTGCTGATAGACTTGGCAGGAGTCTGGTTCCGGAATGAGCCGTTATTTGCGAGAGGGAGAGCCACTTGGGATCAGTTCAAGACCCAGTTCAAGAAGAAATTCTTCTCGACCACTGCTAGAGTAGCCATGGGGCTACGATTCCAGAACATCCAGCAGGAGAACCGTTCTGTTGACGAGTATGCGGCAGAGTTTAGTCGCCTGAGCCGTTTCGCTCCTAGTCTGGTTGCAGATCCAGAAGAGATGACCCGTAGGTTTTGCCATGGTCTAGTTCCAGACATCGACATTCTTATAGTGGCGAACGGTACGACTGACTACTACCAGAGCCTAGAGTTGGCCCGGAGCATCGAGGAGCGTCTTCTGTCTAGCAAGAGGTCGACTTCTGTACATTATGAGGGACCGTCCAAGCGTCAGACTTTCCAGCAGAGAGCACCGACGCCGCCCTAGCAGACTTACCGTCCCCCTACATCACATCATCTGACCCCGCCAGTTAGAGCCCCAGGACCCCGATATCAGTAGCAGCAGCCGAAGGAAGCTTTTTGTGTATACTGCAAGAGGCCAGGCCATGACTCTCTCGTCTGTAGGAAGAGGTTGGGTCAGTGTTTGGCTTGTGGGTCTCCCACCCATCAGCTTTGAGAGTGCCCAGTAGCGAAGACTAGAGGACTGCTTCCGACTCAGCAGCAGAGGTTTGGGCAGCATCTGCAGCAGCAGAAGGGACCTCAGGGGAAGGTTTATAGTCTAGCTCTCGAGCCGGAGCCGGAGCAGGTTTCAGAGCCAGATTACTTAGCTGACGTCATCACAGGTCATGTTTATTTACATACTTTTCTAGCTGTATGCTTGTTTGATTCTGGTGCATCTCATAGCTTCCTATCATTAGAGTTTATACATAAACACTATCTAGTAGCTACACCTACTGCGGAGATTAGTAGAGTGATGACGGGAGGAGGACCAGTGCCTATTAGATCTATCTATAGATGTTCTATTTTTATAGCCGGGAGAGAGTTCAGGGGACGATTCTTTATGATACCACTCCCCGGTTATGATATCATATTAGGGATGGACTGGCTTAGCTATGCCCATGCATCTATAGATTGTCATAAGGGTAGTATTTTGTTCAGTCCCCCAGGCACAGTACCATTCAGTGTCAGGAGGACAGGGCCAGAGATCAGCCTAGAGCCGAACTGTTGTGCGACAGTTGGGAACGTAGCACCGCCACACCCTATCATTAGGGACTTTATAGATGTATTTCTAGAGGATCTTCCAGGGCTTTCGCCTGACAGAGATGTGGAGTTCACTATAGATTTAGTGCCGAGTTCATCACCAGTATCCCGGGCTTGCTATAGAGTGAATCCCAAGGAGGCAGTAGAGATGAAAGAGCAGATTGATGACCTGTTGAAAAAGGGTTTCATTCGATCCAGTGCTTCTCCATGGGGAGCGCCAGTGCTCTTTGTGCCTAAGAAGGATGGTACAGTCCGGTTGTGTATTGACTACCGGGCCTTGAATGCCATCACCATCAAGAACAAATATCCTCTGCCCAGGATAGATGATTTGTTCGACCAGTTGAGCGGGGCGAAGGTGTTTTCCAGGATAGACTTGAGATCCGGGTACCACCAGGTGAAGGTTAGGGCAGCAGACATCCAGAAGACGGCGTTCAACACGAAGTACGGGCAGTACGAGTTTCTGGTGATGCCATTTGGTCTCACAAATGCGCCAGCTGTCTTTATGAATTTGATGAATAAGACATTTTACCAGTATCTGGATAAGTTCATCATAGTGTTTATCGACGACATCCTGATATACTCGAAGACGCCGGAGGAGCATGCAGAGCACTTGCGGATAGCTTTGGGGATTCTGAGGCAGGAGAGATTGTTTGCCAAATTGCCGAAGTGCGAGTTCTTTTTAGACCGAGTGGAGTTTCTCGGCCATGTAGTCACTGGAGATGGAATCTCGGTGGATCCCAGGAAGATTGCTGCAGTTGAGACATGGAAGGCTCCGACGTCAGTTTCAGAGATCAGAAGCTTTCTGGGTTTAGCAGGCTATTATAGAAAGTTCGTCCAGGACTTTGCTAGGATAGCTGAACCCATGACGAAGCTGACGCAGAAGGACGCAGAGTACATCTGGTCAGAGGACTGCCAGGCAGCGTTTGAGGAGGCTGACGACCGCTCCAGTTCTGACATTACCTTCAGGTTCTGGAGGTTTCACCATTTACAGCGATGCTTCTGGGAAGGGGCTAGGATGTGTCCTACAGCAGCATGGGAAAGTGATTGCTTATGCATCTAGGCAATTACGGACTCATGAGCAGAATTATCCTATCCATGACCTGGAGTTAGCTGCGGTGATCTTTGCACTCAAGTTATGGAAACATTACTTATACGGAGAGCGTGTGGAGATCTTTACTGACCACAAAAGCTTGAAGTATGTGTTCACGCAGAAAGAGCTGAACATGAGGCAAAGATGATGGTTGGAGTTGATGAAAGACTTCGACATCGATTTATAGTATCACCCCAGGAAGGCAAATGTGGTGGCGGATGCGCTGAGCAGGCATCCTATGGCATGGTACCTGATGATTGATCGACATTTGCGGGAGGATTTGGAGAAGCTCGGCATCGAGCTAGTTCGGCCGGGATCAGTGATACAGATGATGGCGCTTGATATTCAGTCAGGTTTGATGGAGCAGATCAGAGAGGCACAGTCTACAGATGAGAGCCTTCGCAGACTTCGAGCCCAGGCATTAGCAGGATTGCTGGATGACTTCACTATAGCAGAGGATGGATCCTTGAGGCATGGCAGCCGATTGTGCGTGCCGAAGGGAGAGCTGGTAGAGGCAGTCTTGCAGGAGGCGCACCGATCGAGATATTCTATTCACCCTGGTGCTAACAAGATGTACCGTGACTTGCGGGAACATCTTTGGTGGCACGGGATAAAGAGGGATGTATCACGTTTCATCTCGAGATGCCTAGTTTGCCAGCAGGTCAAGGCGGAGCGCCAGAGGCCAGCTGGTTTGTTGCAGCCGTTACCCATTCCCGAGTGAAAGTGGGAACATATTACGATGGACTTCGTCTCAGGGCTTCCTCGTTCCCAAGGAGGGAAGGATGCCATTTGGGTCATCGTGAACAGGCCGACGAAGTGTGCGCACTTCATACCCTTCAAGGTGGGGCTTTCCACCGAGAAGTTGGCAGAGCTATACATGCAGCAGATAGTTCGGCTACACGGAGTGCCGGTGAGCATCGTGTCAGACAGAGACAGCAGATTCACATCCCACTACTGGAGGAGCTTGCAAGTGGAGTTGGGCAGTAGGCTCAAGTTCAGTACGGCGTACCACCCGCAGACAGATAGGCAGTCCGAGAGGACGATACAGACACTGGAGGATATGCTGAGGACCTGCGTGCTGGACTTTGGAGGATCTTGGGAGAGCCATCTGCACTTGGTAGAGTTTTCATACAGCAACAGCTACCAAGCCAGTATCGGTATGTCTCCTTTCGAGGCGCTTTATGGACGACGATGTCGCACATCGCTCTTTTGGGATGATGTTGGAGACAGAGTTATGCTTGGGCCAGAGATGATCACGGATGCAGCAGAGAAAGTCGGGATGATCAGAGACAGGCTCAGAGTAGCTCAGGATAGGCAGAAACACTGGGCTGATGCTAGTCGCAGGCCGATGGAGTTCGCAGACGGTGATATGGTGCTAGTGAAGATATCACCTACTAGAGGGACGATCCGGTTCGGACGAGGAGGGAAGCTGAGCCCCAGATACATCGGGCCCTTCGAGATACTTGGCAGGATTAGAGAGGTAGCTTACAGGGTTGCACTTCCCCCAACCTAGCAGGAGTTCACGATGTCTTTCACGTATTTCAGCTGAGGAGATATGTTCCAGACCCCAGTCATGTGCTAGATCGTACAGAGTTGGAGGTCGGACCGAGCCTTACAGTTTCTGAGCACTCGGTGGAGATATTAGACAGGAGAGAGAAGAGGCTGAGGAACAAGGTTATACCCTTAGTACGAGTAGCTTGGAGCCGTCACTCCCCAGGTGAATCTACTTGGGAGAGGGAGTCGGACATGAGGGAGAGATACCCTTACTTGTTCGATACAACCGCTGCGAGGGAACCACCCGTTCCCGCTTGATACCTTAGAGGTTAGTTTCGATCGCAGCCTTAGTCACTTTGTTGCATTACTTGCTATGTTAGAATATTGTAGGGTCTTCAATCCTTGTGAATTTCGAGGACGAAATTTTTCAAGGAGGGAAGACTTGTAAGTCCCTGTTTTTCAAAATTATTTAATTAGTGTTAATTAATTATAAATATCATTTTTAGCCTTAAAATATTTATTAGGATTTTTAAAAAATTTTCTAGAATTTTTAAATGATTTTTAAATGAGTTTTATATGTTAAAATATCAATTTGTAATTTTCTAAAATATTTTAATATCATTTGCAATTAATTTAAATGTTTTAATTATCATTCTGTAATTTTCTGAATTGTTTAGAAGTTATTTTGCAATTAGTTAAATATTTTAGATTGTGGAATGCAAATTTTTATTTTCATTTCCCAACCGCTAGGGCCTCTCTGCAATTTCCTAAAACTAGGGGGCCTAATTGCTAACCTACCCAAACACCCCCCCACGACCAAACTCTCTCTCCTCTCACCCACTCCCTGCCCCGACTGCCCGACGACCACCGCCCACCTTTCCTCCGCTATTTTCGGCTGCCCCCGACCGACTCAACCCCTTTATTTAAACCCCCTCACTCCCCTCTCACCCAGCCACCACTCTCACCGACCCATCACCACCGACCACAGCCGTTCTTCCCCAAACCCTAAGCCCTAAACCCTAGTTTCGGGGACACCCTACCACCGCCTCACCGACCGTCGACGTCGATCGCCACCACCGCCATTCGATGCGCCGCGGCGAGACGACCGCAGCGCCAACGTAGCGCCCCAACCACGGTGCCTCCTCCGTCGTCCACAGCTCTCGAAACCCCTCTGAGAAGTCGGACACGTACGGGTCAGTTTGTTTTCGTGTCATCTTGTGTCTCGAATTCACATGGGTGACTCGCCAGGACACGGGTGATCCTTGGGTAAGCTTGGACACGGCCGTATCATTTCGTGCGTGTCGTGCATAGCACGGACACACGGACTCCTGCGTCCCTAAATGTCAGGACACAGGATTATTTATTATTTTTTTTATGTATAATTAATTCAATACCTAAATAATACTAACCTAACCCTAATCCTAACACAACCCTCGGGCTGACCCCCTGGCCAGCCCGACCCGACTTAAACACCCCTCCCCCCCCCCCCGCGCGCTCTGGCTCGAGTTCGAGCCCCCTTACTGCTGTGCTTATTTCTTTTTCTTTTTCTTTTCCTTTTTCTTTTCTGTTTTTGTTATTTATATATATATATTTATATATATATATGTATATACATAAATTTGTATATATATATATGTATTATTATACTGTATTTTTATATATATGTACTGTATATATATATATATATTTTTTTTTTTACTGTATTTTTTATATATATGTACTGTATATATATATATATATATATATATATATATATATATATATATATATATATATATATATATATATATATATGTTATATTTAGTACTTTATTATAGTATGTATATATGTTCATATGTATATATATTATTATTATTATGTATATACTATTATATATATGTATACAATAATTGTATATATATATATACTTTATAATTAAGTATTTTCTTATATATATATATATATATATATATATATATATATATATATATATATATATATATATATATATATTTTATATATATATATATATATATATATATATATATATATATTTTATATATATATATATTTTATATATATATATATATATATATATATATATATATATTTTATATATATATATATATATATATATATATATATATATATATATATATATATATATATATATATATATAGAAAAAAAAAATATATATATATATATATATGTGTGTGTGTGTGTGTGTACTTTTAACATATGTATGTATATATTCATTTTGTATAATTTTACCTTATTAAAATATTTATTTTGCACTTTTACCAATTTGTATTTTTGTATATTTAAATTACTGCAACCATTTGGTGTCCAAGCCTAGCATGGGTTTTTGGGCCCAAATGTGTTTTCACACATTCAAGACCTGTAAAAGTCATATTAGACTTGATTCATGGCCTTGGGTCCTGTATTTGAACTTTGGTTCAAATTATGTACATGGACAAAATACGCAGATAATTAATTATTTAATTTCAATTGTGTGCAATGCTGTTTTTGATTTTCTAAAAATACTTAAAGTACTATTAAAATTCTGGAAAAATAATATTTAGATACTATGTTGACTTAGCTAATTTAGTATAATTTTTATAGTATTTAATTTACAGTTTTGCCACTAGTTTGGCGTATGAAACCAAAACTCATTTTCTGTATACTTAGGAAAACTGATTTTTATAAAATTCTTGTCCTGGTTAATAAATTCCAGAAAAATTATAATAAAGACCCTAGAAAGTTAGTTAAAGTAGTGTGTCACCCCACATTTGCCACTAGTTTGATTTGTTTATTGATTAATTACGACTTGTAACTTTTGTGCTATTTTGAGTTTTAGCCGTTTTGAACCTCACCCCTCACTAGTGTAAAGACCCTAGAAAGTTAGTTAAAGTAGTGTGTCACCCCACATTGGTCTCCTATGCCAAAGTCATCATTTTGTCTAGGTGCCCAGTCACAAGTCTTGTTTCACAAATTAGTGTCTTAGCATTTTAGCTTAGTGTAAAAACTAAGTTATTGTATTTATTTCTACAGTAACGAGTTACCGGACATCCATAACACTTTTATCGCAGCTTATTTTGCTTTGCTTTGCTAGAGACAAGTACTTTCTACAAACTTTACATACTGCTATAACAATAAACTGTGATTTACCCACCATGTTAAATGCTGATCCTTGGGGTAGCAAGTTAGAACTTTACATGTTGTATTACTTTTAGTCTCCACCATGTTTATACAGTATCTCATATCTCTCACATGTTTAAATAACGGGTTAAGGGAAAACTGTTAGTATTGTACGTGAACATGACCCCCCTTCTCCGTATGTATTTACCGCGCTCGGTGACATTCTATATGTGACCTTGCCGTATGTTCTGATATCGCGTTTGTGTATGGATATACACCGATGCCATTCGTGCACGTATGTGCATACCAGAAAACTTGATATGTACCACAGTACATCCTGTTCACCTATTGACCGATTCACGTACATGCTATAGTTTTAAACTTTTAAACTACATGTGGTTATTTATAAAAATAACCAATTAAACCATGATATGTCATGATTCCAGTTTATTACATTCTTGTTCATGCTTCGTGTATTTAGTTTGCTAGATTCAGTACTTGCTCCCGTCCTGACAGAATAACGTTGTAGGTGTCCTTACTGAGGAGGAGTTGCTCTGTGATCCGTATTATGGAGTTACTGTCGAGGACCCGGCTCTGCTTTACGAGGATGTTCCTGCGGGGAACCTTGCCCAGTTGTCTTTTTGTTTTTAGACTTTTTGAGAGTAGTCATGTATTTAGACTACGTATTTTGCAACTGGACATGTATCCAGTTTTACATTTCAGACTTGTACTTTGGACATTATACTATATGAGACGACTTTTGTGTTTGGAGCATTTATGACTTTATTCACTTATAGAACTGTTAGCACATTTAGTTTTATCCTGTTGTCTTTAGAACAGCTTACTACATTTTATATCAAACGTAGGCTGGGCATGACTCAGCCTGACCCAACAATTTGGGTAGCAGGTCGTGACAATACTCAACAAGCTGCCTGAACTAACACTTGTCGTTTCATACATTCGCCCCTTTATACATAAGCCGTCGACTGAATTGGCTTCAAAATACTTCAGCATAGGAAGAGCTTCAAAACGCCTCTTCGCACTTCAGCTTCAGTTTAGTTTGGAGCGCCCGTCGCACCTGAAGAAATTGGGGGAGGGGATTAGCACGCTTGCTAAGTGGACGAGATGAACCCACTCGTCTAAACCGACTCTGATTGTTAAGATAGGCATGCTTTAAAGTTGTCTTTCTATTTAGAACTAAATGAATTCAGTTCATATCGATAGCCATCTTTGCGAAATAAAGCATACAGTAAAGCATAGTGATTTATCATATTTCTTACCACGGTCGTGCTCGTCCCTGCGTAAATCACAGATAATATTTACTACCTGCATAAGACAATAGGTGAGCATGCTCTATCTTATATGTGCGGTCATTGATGCTATACATCACGAGGGACTTTTATATGGCACTACGACGTGCTTGTCAGCTTGGGTTGTGAGCCCTGCTGCAGGTCTCGCAATGCCTCGCGCCGAAGCACGAATTTGTTTTTCCCCTAGGTCGATTCGGTTCCGATGCCACGGATACCGCATCAAAGAAAGTTCAACTTATGCACAAGCTGTCCATGACCATGCCAATGCGTGAACTTGTTTAATATGTGTGGGCAGATTTGTATAGCACGGACAGTATTGAATGACATTATCATTTCTCCCAACTCATGCAAAGATTTATTTTCCCCAAAGCCGTACTCCCGATTTAGCATCCCGTAGGCACCAAATTGTCTGAGGCATCATAACCCACGATCGACGTTTTATATTATTTTACAGCACGTGAAATAGTCTATCTTTTTACTAGAACCTTAAACTTTCTGGTTTATGTGATAAACTTGTATTTTTTAGAGAAGATTACTCTAAATCGATACGTTTTTCCCGAGTTCTTGAACTTAGTGGATTGGTATGCAATTACTTAGCATCGTTTGATTTGAATGAATTCGAGGCAAGGAATTAGTTTGCGGGACATAGTAGAAAAGAAGGGACCGAATCACCCACCGATTACTTTGCTCGTGCCGTTCGTCGAAGCGCTTCACAACGTCAAGCTTTAGTTACGCGAGCTCCTGCAATGGCACCAACGCTTTGTTAGAATTCCTTTTTTTCCCTTGCTTCGAAATTTGAAGATTGCATCCAAAAAAAATGACGCAAAAGCACTTCATCAAAACCCAGCGACAAAAGCTCCAAGAAAACAATACAGCGGTCCTGTCCCGCCGAAGGGACTCTTATAGAGAGCTCACTCGTTGAGACGCAACCCGCTGCATCTAGGACTTATTCCAACAGAAGTCGTTCCATTAGTTGGATCGATTCTCGTAACGTCTGTCCAAATCGATTTGATCGATGCCGCAAGGTGTTATCGTTTACCAAGCTTAGCGATCGAGTCAGATTGCCATCTAAGTTCCCGGCTGATCTGACTCGGCGTAAGCATATTATGAAGTTCCGTCGCCTATCGAAAGCGGGACGCTACATAATATACCACTAAGAAAAAGTTTCGTCCCGAAACTTAAGAACAAGGGTCTGACCTTAATTTAGACAAACAACGCAGGGTATTTCTCTTTCATCTCTGCCTCCATCTCCCACGTCGACTCCTCAACTGAATGGTTCCGCCAAAGCACGTAGACCAAGGACATCGACTGATTTCGTAGCACCTTCTCCTTGCGGTCCAAAATTTGAATAGGCTCCTCCGAGTAAGACAAGTCAGTACGTAGCTCCAACTGATCGAAGCTAACCACATGACTTAGATCGTACACGTATTTTTGAAGTTGTGAAATGTGGAAGACATCATGTACATCAGCCAAGGCAGGAGGTAATGCGATCCGATAAGCAACCGTTGTAACTCGCTTGATGATCTCGAAGGGGCCAACAAATCTCGGGCTCAACTTGCCTTTAACGCCGAACCGCATCACACCGCGCATGGGCATTACTTTCAGAAACACATGGTCCCCGACCAAGAATTCTAGTGGTCGTCGACGAAGATCTGCGTAGCTCTTTTATCGACTTTGTGCGATACAGAGTCTATCTCGAATCAAGCGAACCTTTTAGACGGCTTGCTCCACTAGTTCCGGTCGAAGCACTTGTCGCTCTCCGACTTCGTCCCAGCATATTGACAAATGACACTTCCTTCCGTAGAGCGCTTCATATGGAGCCATCTGAATGCTCGACTGATAACTGTTATTATACGCAAACTCCGCAAGCGGCAAATGCATATCCCAACTAGTCTTCAAATCAATCGCACACAGACGTAACATATCTTCTAAGATTTGATTTACTCTCTCTGTTTGACCGTCTGTTTGGGGATGGTACGCAATACTAAAGTTTAGTTTGGTCCCCATTGCCGCTTATAGGCTCGTCCAGAAATGTGATAGGAATCGCCCGTCTCTGTCCGAAATTATTGAGGCCGGTACCCCGTGCAGTCGAACAATCTCATCGACGTAGATTTGTGCTAACCGATCGACACTCCATCCTACTTTAATTGTGATGAAGTGAGCCGACTTGGTCAATCTATCAACAATGACCCAAATCGCATCATTCTCCTATGACGTCTTCGAAAATCCCACAATGAAATCCATCGAGATGTTGTCCCGCTTCCACTCGGGAATGGCGAGGTTCTGTAGCTCTCCGCCTGGCCTTTGGTGTTTCGCCTTCACTTGCTGATACGCCATGCACTGCAACACGAATGTAGCTACGTCTTTCTTCATGTCGTGCCACCAAAAGTTTGTGCACAAGTCCTTGTACATCTTGGTGCTTCCAGGATGTAACGAGTACTTCGCATAGTGTGCCTCCGTCAGAATTTCTTTTCTGAGTTCGACAGTTTCAGAAATGCAGAGCCTTTCCTTTAGTTGCATCGTCCCATCTCCGTCTTCCACAAAGTCAGTCGCTCTTTCTGTTGAAATCAGCTCGCGCATCTTCTTCAGGAATGAGTCGTCCTTCTGTACGGTCTTTATTTTGCTAAGCAGGCTCGATCCTAACTTCAACTGAGCTAGGTGCAGGTGTCGATACTCAATTTCGAGTTTGATACCCATCACATCAAGGTCTCATCGTATCTTCTTATTTATGGCTAGTGTTCCCATAAACATTCTGCTAAGCACGTCGGCTACCACGTTTCCCTTGCCAGACGTATACTCGATCGTTAGCTCATAATCTTTTATGGGTTCGAGCCAACGTCGCTGCCGTAGGTTGAGTTCTCGTTGCGTAAACAAGTACTTCAGGCTTTTATGATCTGTGTAGATTCTGTAAGCCACACCATAGAGATAGTGCCGCCAGAGTTTCAACGCAAACAAGATCGTCGCCAATTCTAGGTCGTGCGTCGGGTAGTTTTTTTCGTGCTGCTTCAACTGCCGTAAAGCGTAGGAGATGACTTTATCTCTCTGCATGAGTATGCACCCGAGGCCAGTTCCCGATGCATCGATGAATATCTGAAAGCTTTCTGGACCGTCTGGAAGTGCAAGGATTGGAGCTGAGACGAGCCATTGCTTCAACTCTTGAAAGCTAGATTCACAGTCGTCACTCCATTCAAATACTACTCCCTTCTGGGTGAGGCGAGTCAGAGGCGACACTAGTTTTGAAAAGCTTCGTACGAATCTTCGGTAGTAGCCCGCTAAGCCCAGGAAACTTCGAATATTGCTAGTCGAGGCAGGTCGTTTCCAATCTACCACCGCTTCAATCTTCTTTGGGTCCACCGCGACACCTTCGACAAAGATTACATGTCCGAGGAATGTCACGCAACTCATCCAGAACTCGTATTTACTCTGCTTGGCATATAATTTGTTTTCACGCAGAATCTACAGTACCGTCTTCAAGTGTTCTGCGTGCTCTTCTCGGTCCCTTGAGTAGATAAGGATATCGTCGATGAACACGACTATGAATTTATCGATTTGGGGTTGAAAGACTCGGTTCATCAAATCCATGAAAGCGGCTGAGGCATTCGTCAAACCGAACGACATGACTAGGAATTCGTAATGACCATATCGAGTGTGGAAGGCAGACTTCGATACGTCGTCGGACTTGATCTTCAACTGATGATAGCCGGAACGAAGATCGATTTTTGAAAATATTGTCGTACCTTGCAGTTGGTCAAACAAGTCGTCGATTCGTAGCAAAGGATACTTGTTCCACACGGTCGCCTTGTTGAGTTCCCAATAGTCGATGAATAGCCGCGTCGACCCATCCTTCTTCTTTACGAACAATATAGGAGCTCCCTACGGAGAGACACTAGGGCGAATAAATCTGCGGTCTAGCAACTCTTGCAATTGTACCTTCAGCTCCTTCAGTTCTGCTGGAGCCATTCGGTAAGGCGCCTTTGATATCGGTCGTGTATCCGGAATGGTGTCGATGCTGAATTCAATTTTTCGATCCGACGGCATCCCGGGCATCTCGTCAGGAAAAATGTCGAGAAAATCTGCCACAACATCAGTCTGCATTGTGTTTGTATTATCCTTCCGTGTGTCTCGAACTGATGCCAAGTATTTCGCACAGTCGGAATGCAGCATACGCCTCGCCGAGATTGCCGACACCATCATTGCCGTCTTTGAGACCGTACCGCACGAATATGAGAACTCTATCTCGCCAGGAAGACGAAACACCACTCTCCTCTTCGCGTACTCGATCGTTGCATGACAAGCGCCCAACCAATCCATGCCCCGAATTATGTCGTACTCTTTGATGTCTAGTACGACGGCATCCAAGGATAGATTTCTTCCCCCGATCCAAATGTGGCCATCCCAACAAATAAAGTTCGTAGGCATATCGACTCCCGACGGAGTGCAAACGCTAATATTCATATCTAGTGATTGCATGGATATTTTTTTTGCATAATCAGCAGATATAAAGCTATGCTTCGCACCCGAATCGAATAGTACTCGAGCAGATATATTTTTGTAGAGTAATATACCTGTTACAACAGTATCGAACGCAAACGCCTCGTCCTGAGTTAAGGCATAAACTCGGCCTTGAGCTCCGTGACGTTGATTCTACTGGTTGACGGGGACCGCATTTGCGCCTTGCAGTATCGGCGCTTTATGCGGATTCAGAACGTTCCTTGGTGGGTTCTGTTGGTTCGGAACATTTCTCGGACATTGCGGCTTTGAATGGCCCTTTTCGCCACAGCCGAAACATGTTCTGTGGAAACAATCGCTCGGGCGATGCCCATGCTTTCCACAGATATTGCAGTATAATCCCGGATACGGACGCCGATTCTCAGACGTGTTTGGACGCTTTTGTACTTCCGATCCTCTAGCGTCATTAGGACGCTTGTTGAAATTTTGCGAACGACAGGCACGGTCCTTTGTGACATACGGCCAAACATCCGCTCACTATCAAGTACGGCTTCGTAGGATTCACGATAAGTTCGGCATCGTTGGTTTATGACGTCCCTTCGCAGTTCGTCATTTAGGCCTTGTTGGAAGCGTTCACACCATGCTTCTTTGTTGGGCAGGAAGGCGCTGGCAAACTTCGCCAGTTTCGAGAAGCTCGAGTTATAATCGTCTACGGACATATTTTCCTATCGCAACATCATGAACTCGTCTTCTTTTTGGCGACGAACGGCACGAGGAACGTACTGCTCAAGGAATACTTTCTTGAACATTTTCCAGGAGATCGTGGTGTCGATATCGGCTTCATAGATCTCCTGCTTCTTAGCTGTCCACCAGTCGTAGGCCCTCAGTTGCAGCTGTAACGCCGCACATGTCACCCTCTGGGACCCTTCAATACTAAGCAGATTAAACAGGTCCTCAATCTCCGCGAGCCACCCCACGATCACATCAGGCTCTGCTCGGCCATTGAATTTTGGTGGATTCATCTTGCGGAACTCCTTTGCCTTGAATAAGGAAGAAGAATTTATCATTTGCGGTTGAGTTTCTTCTTCCTCGTCTTCTTCTTGATCACCTTGCTTCTCCTCGGGTACCACGACCGTTGCCTTGGTATCGCCCGCCATCTTGCTCACTATCTGAGTCAGAGCGTCCATCTGCTTCTGCTGCGAAACAAATTGGGCTTTGAATTTTATTTGAAACTGTTGCTGCAGCAGTTCCATCAACTGTAGCATTTTCTCTATTGTCGTCTCGCTAGGGCCAGTACTCTTTGTGCTTGACGTACTATCCATGGTTTGGGTTGTTGTGCCGGGATTTTTCTTATCTCGCTTAGTCATTCCTATAAAACAGTGTAAACCCGTTAGTATTTTTCAAAAATATCTATGGGCTTACCTGTATGGAACTTTTATTTCACGTAGCACGTCGACAAGCATTCAATCGAGCCATCGCAACGGACATTCCAACAATGAAACATCTTTCAAAAATCCAAGGAAAATAACTGTACTCTGATACCAATTTGTCACGCCCCGAGTCGACAAACGTTCGTCCCCGATATTATTTTGTCGATTCGATCGTCCTCGCTAAGATGTGATGCCGTACGAGTCTAGAATTACACTCGTACAAAGCAAGAACGTTACGTTGATTTGCATATTAATATGCCAAGTTGAAATTTTATAAATCACATCAGAATATAAGACGCAGTATAGGAAGATAGAAATTTGCTTTTCATTCATAGCTTGCAACAAAGTGCAAGTCGTAGTTATATTGGATGCCGTTGCGGCTACATTGATTGAAAACGAAATAAAACATACTCGACAAGTTGCCTGAACTAACACTTGCCGTTCCATACATTCGCCCCTTTATACATAAGCCGACGACTGAATTGGCTTCAAAATACTTCAGCATAGGAAGAGCTTCAAAACGCCTCTCCGAACTTCAGCTTCAGTTTAGTTTGGAGCGTCCGTCGTACCTGGGGAAATTGGAGGAGGGGATTAGCACACTTGCTAAGTGGACGAGACGAACCCACTCGTCTAAACCGACTCTGATTGTTAAGATAGGCATACTTTAGAGTTGTCTTTCTATTTGGAACTAAATGAATTCAGTTCATATCGATAGCCATCTTTGTGAAATAAAGCATACAGTAAAGCATAGTGATTTATCACATTGCTTACCACGGCCATGCTCGTCCCTGCATAAAACACAGATAATATTTACTACCTGCATAAGATAATAGGTGAGCATGCTCTATGTTATATGTGCGGTCATTGATGCTATGCATCATGAGGGACTTTTATATGGCATTATGACGTGCCTGTCAGCTTGGGTTGCAAGTCCTGCTGCAGGTCTCGCAATGCCTCGTGTCGAAGCACGAATTTGTTTTTCTTCCTAGGTCGATTCGGTTCCGATGCTCCAGATACCATATCGAGGAAAGTTCAACTTGTGCACAAGCTGTCCATGACCATGCCAATGCGTGAACTTGTTTAATATGTGTAGGCAGATTTGTATAGTGCGGACAATATTGAATGACATTATCATTTCTCCTAACTCATGCAACGATTTATTGTTTCCAAAGCCGTACTCCCGATTTAGCGTCTCGTAGGCACCAAATTGTCCGAGGCATCATAACCCACGATCGATGTTTCATATTATTTTGCAGCGCGTGAAATAGTCTATCTTTTTACTAGAACCTTAAACTTTCTGGTTTATGTGATAAACTTGTATTTTTCAGAGTAGATTACTCTAAATCGATACATTTTTTTCGAGTTCTTGAACTTAGTGGATTGGCATGCAATTACTTGGCATCGTTCGATTTGAATGAATTCGAGGCAAGGAATTAGTTTGCGGGACAGAGTAGAAAAGAAGGGGCCGAATCATCCACCGATTACTTTGCTCGTGCCGTTCGTCGAAGCGCTTCGCAACGTCAAGCTTTACTTACGCGAGATCCTGCAATGGCACCAACACTTTGTTAGAATTCCTTCTTTTTTCCTTGCTTTGAAATTTGAAGATTGCATCCAGAAAAACGACGCGAAAGCACTTCATCAAAATCCAGCGGCAAAAGCTCCAAAAAAACCATACAGCGGTCCGGTCCCGTCGAAGGGACTCTTATAGAGAGCTTACTCGCCGAGACGCAGCCCGCTGCATCTAGGACTTATTCCAACAGAAGTCGTTCCATTAGTTGGATCGATTCTCGTAACGTCCGTCCAAATCGATTTGATCAATGACGCAAGGTGTTATCGTTTACCAAGCTTCGCGATCGAGTCAGATGGCCATCTAAGTTCTCGGCCGATCTGACTCGGCACAAGCATATTATGAAGTTCCGTCGCCTATCGAAAGCGGGGTGCTACAGCCACCACGTGAAGATAGGAGGATGAGAGGAGTAGACGAACTTCCGTCGGCGTTGTGCTGCGGCTGCCACGTCATTTGAAGAGCCATCACTAGCTGGCTCCTCTCCTCATCCACTAAATCGACGACGACGATGACTGGTGAGGAGTTGCCTCGGCAGCGGAGGCAACCGCTGGTCAGAGTCCAGATCTAGATGTCACGACCTGCACCCTATGTAGGGGCACGAGAACATGGGTACGTCCAGTCTATGTCGCAGTATCGACGATAGAACGCTGTATAGGTCATCTATGACATCTAACATCTAACAACAAAGAAATATAAACATATCATATCCGCACGGAGGTATAATATAACATCTTAACTATATAATCTCAATCACAAATCTAAGAAAGATATAGCACGATATAGAATCAGATAAAAGGAAGAAACTAAATATAAAGTAGAGTTATCACAACACACAATATAAATGTCCAACAAAAATAATACATATCCAGAATATAAATAAGTCTCTACTAACAATCGAAACAATCCGATACAAACTGAAAGCTAGAAGTTCTAAGCTAATACTAAGGCACTATTTACTGGACTAGATCCTCCTCTGGCTCCTGTGTGCCACCCTCGTAGGCCCCATAGAAGGTGGGACAATCATCTACATCATCTGTAATATTTTATCAACATATCCAGTCAGGATTGGAACGAGCACATCACCTCTAACAGTTCAAAATAATTGACAAGCACTATGAGTATGTAATAATAATGAAATTCTTGACGATCAGTTGTAGAGATAATGCATATGGAAAAGACGAGTGTTTAAAGAACATGCAAAATATGAAAACATGCAGATATATAATAATAGTAAACCTGTCATGCAAGGTTTGTAATAGACAGCTTAGAGAATTAGTGTTTTGACCAATGATTTAAAATACCAATTTGTTATGTGAATGACTGATATGTATAGATGTCCGAACTGTAGTCACAGAGTCCTATTAGAGCAAAATAGGTTCTGTCACGACCCGCACCCAGTGTAGGGGCACGAAAAGTGGGTACGCCCAGCCTACGTCGCAGTGTCGGCGGTAGAATGTTGTTCTAGGTCACTATCACAAACCGAATACAATATTATGATATACTCTTCGAACGGAGGACAAATCACATAAGGTATAACTCAATTACAATCTAGAGATGGAAATAGCACGATATGATAGATAGGAAATCACTAAAGAGAAATACAAACAGAAGAAAATAAGTCTAAGTGTCTAAACGACACAACATCTCAACATCCAAATAATACAAACTCAGAAATGAATACAATATCATAAAGAAATAAGATAAAGCCTAGCTAATCTATCCTAAGCAATAGGGGTGATGTCCTCTGCTAGAGCTGGATCCTCCTATGGGTCCAACCCACAAGTGTCATCTAGGTGGGCTCCATAATAGTTTGTGCAGAAGTCTCCAGTATCTTCTGTAATATTTTCAACAAGTCAAGTCAGGACATGAGCGAATACATAACACTGAAACAGGATCATATCATGACAGAATATATAAAACAAACAGTAGAGTAAACTATAATGAAAACTGTAAGATATGTACAAGAACAGTGTAAATAGACAAATCTGAGTACAAGAGACATTTTGTATATGAAATAAGAACTGTAAGTAATATAAATGATTAGAGCACAAGATGGTTATGTAAACAGGCTAGGATATACAATAAAATGGGACTCCATTATACGTAAGGGCATAATGGACATATACAATATTTGCACAATATGGGATTTGATCACATAACCATTTCCTACTCACCCTCCCCAATCAATACACAAGGATCCAGTCAAGTTACGTTACCTGTACAATAGTTTTATCCATGAAGCTCATGTGATCATGAGAGTACAAGATTGTACAAGAGTATACATGAATAGAGGTGTACAAGAAATACAATATGTTCATGTAAGCACATGACAATATGTATTTGATGTACCCGAAGGGGATAACATCGCAAGACAAGATCCATAGGGCACTGGTCCGTGATAACAATCGTGACAGCATCAAATAATTTATCTAAAGCATGAATATAAGTTCTAGCAAGTATGAAAATGATCAGAGCATGTACTCGCCTGAGATTCTGAATGACTGTAAAAATAGATGTCTGAGTCCAAAATAGAGCACACAGATTATGATGTATACAAGAAGGTAATTTTTAAAGTTTACAAAGTATTCTACATGATTCTAAGTCAATCTAGGTCAAAGTCAACTCTTGGTCAACTCTGGTCAACAATCTAGTCAAACTCTAGTCAACTAGTCTAAGGTTTAGTCAACACTAGTTTATAAGTCATTTTAAGCCTATCTAGTCCATTTCTAGGTCATTATATATGTTACCTCACAATCTAGGTTACCTTAGGATACCAAGGTATACATAGGGGTTATTTACACTAACTACCCATATATTTTTGATTTATAACACGGGGTACCCCTGATTTAAACTATTTACACTAACTACCCCTCCCTTTAGAAAACGTAGGGGTAGTTAGTGTTCTAATTTTTTTATTTTTCCTTAAAGTAGGGGTACCCCGTGTAATAAACCAAAAACATAGGGATAGTTAGTGTAAATAGTTTAAAAGTAGGGGTACCCCGTGTTATAAATCAAAACATAGGGGTAGTTAGTGTAAATAACCCGTATACATAGTCTAGTCTAATAGCCTATAGGTATACACACCACATATATATATATACTATATACCACATAGTTTATATATAAGCTATAGATATAGGTACAAATATATATCTATTAGCTATATATATATATATATATATATATATATATATATATATATATATATATATATATAATTTTTTTTTTTTTTTTTATATATATATATATATATATAAGCTATAGATATAGGTACAAATATATATCTATTAGCTACATATATATATATATATATATATATATATATATATATATATATATATATATATATATATATATATATATATATATTAAGCAAATCCCTCTTTCTTTTCTTTTCCTTGAGATAGTACAACACATTTTTTGATAGCATTACAAATCAGACTCCCTTGTCCATAAGATTCTGGTTAGCAAACTTGCCCTACGTTTCCAAAAAGTAATCCAAAATTACAATGTTTGAGCATAATCTACTTTTCCGGTGATCCAAACGTCTGCACAGAAAAATGCCTACATGGCCCTAGTTAACTCAGCTTCTTGCCTTGTGATCTTTTAGTTTTAGAAAGCAGCGTCGTCCTTCATTTTGCTTGCAGTGAATAGTCCATAGCTAGAGGCTGGCAACTCACTCAACTTCCCAAACCTTCCCTCATAATCATCCCACATCTCGGACCAGTACGCCAAGAACTGGAACGGCCCATATTTCCCATAGATTGTCTCCACATCCTCCTGAACTGATTTAATGGTGCATTTGTTTGCACGATGGAACCTTTTTAGAAGCCTAACAGTTTCCGTGTCAGCAGGAATTCTGTTGTAGAAACCCATGCACATGAGCACATTTGCTCGCGTATAAGGACCAAACCCATTGATAGCAGACAACTGTTTGTCAATCTCTTCATAACTAGATGGCATACATCCATCACTAACTCGTTCAAGCATTTCTAGTTGTAGAGTGTGATCGACAACACTCTTAGCGAGGGCAACAATACGTTGTGCTCGATATCCAAGTTTACAGCACTCTGCGAGAAACTCTGGATCAAGCTTTGCCAGCTCTTCCGGAGTGGGGAAGTCTCTGTTATTGCCGGGAACGCCGGGGCACAATTTTTTGATGGAAAACTGAGAAAATGAAACAGTTGTAAAGACAACGTTTCTAATGCAACTCCTTAAAGAAAGTTTTGCAACAGAGATCCAGAAGGATTCTGCAAATTACGAAATCTAAAAAGATATCGTAATACACGAATAATCTAAAGAGATTTTCGTGATCGTAGCAAACTGGCAGTAGTGCCTTCTAAAAAGAAGATACTGACAGAACTGCTAAAGGCAACAGAAGGATGACAGGCGAGAGATGGAATTGCTGGGGTGAATTATCACCGTTGCTCAAAGCTTTATTCGCCCTCTGTGAACAGCTTCCAGGAACCAGCAAGGTTGACGGAAAACCTTGGAACACTCCTGCTCTTCTAACTCCTCGGAAGACGGCGAACTCCTCTGGCAATGGTACTCTTCTCTCTCTGTTTGAAGTAACAGAACTCACGCGTACTAAAAAGTACTAGTGTTTATGTTAAACAACACGCTCACTACTCTGTTGTGTTAAAGAACACTTAGAGTTTTCTCTCTGGATTTCTGATTACTTCTACCAACTGAGAGAGAGGAGAGAACCTGCATATATAGCCCACGGGACGGTTGCCAAGCAGTTGCCTGCACTTCAGGGTAGTGGCAGAACCACTCCTGAACATGCAGCAACTGCTGCAACCGTTCCCGCTCTAATATGCAGCCAGCCATACGCACATACGCACTCTACGCACACTGCGTACGCTGCGCACACTGCGCACTCTACGTACGCTGCGTACGCTGCGCACACTGCGCGCACTGGGCTGCGTACTGGGCTGCGTAACTGGGCCAGCGTAACTGGACTCGCGTAACGGGCCGCGCAACGTGGTCGCGCAAGTGGCTCGCGCAACGAGCACAACTTAAGCGCACTATGCGTCTAGCGACGATGCTGACGTGCTAAGTGCAAAGTGCGCCAACAAAACGCCACATTACGCCTCATGAGCCCTTCAGTCCGAGTCCGAGTCCGAGTCCGAGCCCGAGTCCGAGTCTGAGTCCGAGTCGCTAAGCCCCAACGGGGCTTAGCTCCTATGGAAATAAATTTCCCAAGAGCAAAAAGCTTACAGCTTATTAATTGTTGATTAAGCCTTTATACCATTAATAATTAATCCCACATGGCACACACCCATGTGCACTATATGTGCATCTCCATAAAGAGTAAAGACTCATATATATAGAGATACACATTCCTTTCTAGCCGATGTGGGACTAAAAACCAAAACAAAAGGCTATAAACCCAACAATTCCCCACATATCTCTATATATATGAGTACGAGTGTTCCCCACAGTAACTGTCCATTATGCTTTTAGGATAGATGCCACTTAAGACTTGAATCTTCCCACGTGAGTCAAAAATCAAACTATAATACAAGAATGGACTAAGCCTTGAATTCTGCATTATAGCTGAAATTTTTTCCACTCACATAATGTAGTTACATGTGCTTCTGGCTGCACATTTAAGGCCGTGTGCCAGCCTGGTTTCAGTATATAATATTGGGCGTCTACAAGTTTACCCTCAAGAGACGGCCTGATATCTCTTTGTCCATACACTATAGGTGAGTTCTTTATTAAAGAGACATGGCATGAAACGTCCAACGCTTCCTTTGCGGTGCTACGCCGCTATGACATGGCCTTAAGCCGAGGACCTTACCCCGAATCATCGGAAACCTCATCGTAGTGTCATACTACCCGTAGCATGAGGACTAGCCCCTTTGTAGTGCCAAACTACCCAGCATGAAGCCTTACGCTTCTGTGCGATGTTACGCCGTTACGACATGGCTTGCAAGGCCGAGGCTTTATCCCTAGCCGGGTTTACCTCATTGTGGTGTCGTGCCACCCGTAACATGAGGAACACCTCCTCTTTGTAGTGCTGACTACATCCCTCTTTAATTCAATATACAACATTAGGCCAACTGCCTATTTGCGGTGCTACGCCGCTGTGACTTGGCTAACATAGCCGAGGCTTTACCTCCTTCGAGAACCTTATGGTGGAGTCACCGCCACACATAGCATGGAGTCACACTCCTTGTAGTGCTGTGCTACCATGTTTCCTGTAAAGCATACCAGACATTCCAAATGCCTGAGAACTCATTAAGGCATTTAAGCCAACCTCCCACAGAACCTATTTTCTACAGAAAACAACAGTAGACAACAGTAGTTATAGGTCCGTAACCTCTCCATGCCCAATAGAACATGTACCCACCGTTCCTGATATTCTTCCGATTAGTGGTCCTCCCTTGAACCAAAAGCTAGATGCCTTGTAGATAAATCTTTGAACTAATAGCATAAAACTTTATGGTAGGAATACAATAATACAATATCAGAATGCCTTCAAGCCCATTTTACAAGCTGTGTCATCGACCAGCTGGCGCTTGAGGCCCTTGGTGAACGGATCTGCCAGGTTCTCCTGACTCCGAACATCAATCACTGTAATAACACCTCTCTTGATAAGATCATGTACTGCCCTGTGCTTCAACCGCACAGTCCTCTTCTTCCCGTTGAAGAGATCATTTGATGCCACCGTCGCAGTCGCCTAGTTGTCGCAGTATATCGGTATCGCCGGTACTTGCGCCCCAACCACTGGAAGATCATACATGAGCTTCCGAAGCCATTCTGCTTCCTCGGCTGCGGTATCAAGTGCAAAGAACTCAGATTCCATGGATGACCGCGAGAGCATAGTCTGCTTCTTCGACTTCCACGATATAGCAGCTCCACCCATTGTAAAAATGTATCCACCTGTGGACCTCTCGCTCTCCACCTCTGAGCACCAACTGGCATCACTGAAGCCTTCCACTACC
This sequence comes from Iris pallida, assembly GCA_029216955.1. Taxonomy (NCBI): domain Eukaryota; kingdom Viridiplantae; phylum Streptophyta; class Magnoliopsida; order Asparagales; family Iridaceae; genus Iris; species Iris pallida. Next base: position 11,227,948 of record JANAVB010041816.1, on the reverse strand, counting down.
TGCGGATCTCCGCTGTAGTACAGTGCATATGTCTGAGTCTTCTTGAGATATCTCATAACCCGTTCCACAGCTTTCCAGTGTTCAACACCTGGATTGCTCGTAAAACGACTCAGCATTCCCACGGCGAAAGCTATGTCAGGCCTTGTGGCAGTAGTAGCATACATCAAACTCCCGATTACGCTTGCATACTCTAGCTGCCTGACGCTTTCCCTTGAATTAGGCTTCAGCTTCAGATCACACCTGTACGACGTATCGATCCCTGGAAGATCCCGATACCCATAACGAGTGATCATTTTCTCAATATAATGAGACTGTGACAGCGCTAGTCCAGTGTCTGTCCGGATGATCTTGATCCCTAAGATCACATCAGCTTCCCCCAAGTCCTTCATACTGAACTTGCTTGAGATGAATTTCTTTGTCTCCGTGACACATCTAATATTCGTACCTAGGATAAGCATGTCGTCCACGTACAGACAAACGATCACACCTCTTCCATCAGCGAACTTCGTGTAAACACACTTGTCCGTATCGCTGACCATGTAGCCATTTGACCTTATAACTTTGTCAAATTTCTCATGCCACATCTTGGGAGCCTGTTTAAGACCGTACAATGATTTCATCAACTTGCAGACTTTGTCTTCAAGACCTCTGATGACAAATCCCTCTGGCTGTTGCATGTAAATCTCTTCGGTCAGCTCACCATTTAGGAAAACCGTATTCACATCCATCTGATGTATCACCATCTTATTTATTGCTGCGAGAGCAATCAACATTCTGATGGTGGTCATCCGGACTACTGGAGCATATGTGTCAAAGTAGTCAATTCCCTGCTTCTGAGAAAACCCCTTGGCTACCAACCTAGCCTTGAACTTGTCAATAGTTCCGTCTGCTTTCATCTTCTTCTTGAAGATCCATTTGCATCCGATGGGTTTCGCTCCTTCAGGAAGATCAACCAACACCCAAGTGTTATTTGAGGTGATGGAATCAATCTCATTGTCAATCGCCTCCTTCCAGAAAACCGCATCTCTGGTCTTCATCGCCTCATCATAGGTAAGTGGATCTGCTTCCACATGATAGGTGACAAAGTCACTTCCGAAGTCCTTCGGCCTCCTCACACGCTTAGCTGACGGTTCAGCTTGTTCTGGTTCAACCGTTGTTTCAACAACAACATCTTCTTGGACCACATCTTCATTGAAGACTTTAGTCTCTTGTGCACCCTCATTATTCTCCGGAACATCCGGAAGAACAATATTCTTGTGCCTTGCAAACTTGTCTTCAAAATATTCTGCATCGCGAGATTCCATGATATGATTTGACTCAATATCAAGAAATCTCCGAGCATCACTCTTCTCGGCATACCCCAAGAAGATCGTCTTTGTAGTCCTTGTCCCAAGCTTCTGAATCTTCAGATCTGGAAGCTTGACATATGCCAGACACCCCCACACTCGAATAAGATTCAAGTTAGGTCTGACTTTGAACCAGAGTTCATGAGGAGTAATATCAGAAGTTGCATGAGGCACTCTATTTAGAATAAAAGTGGCCGTCAATGCAGCTTCTCCCCAGTAGCACTTAGGAAGGCCAGCAGTCAACAACATTGAATTTATCATTTCTGTCAACGTCCTGTTCTTCCTCTCAGCTACTCCGTTTGATTGAGGAGAGTACGGAGCCGTAGTCTCATTGACAATTCTATGTTCCTTACAGAACGATGCAAATTCATGAGACCTGTACTCCCCACCTCGATCACTTCTTATCCTTTTGAGTTATTGTCCAGTCTGTCACTCAGCTTCAGCTCTGAACTCCTTGAACTTCTCGAATGCTTCGTCTTTAGCCTTCAGCAAGTAGACGAACGCATACTTTGAGAAGTCATCGATGAAGGTTATGAAATACTTCATCCCGGCCTTTGTAGAGAACTGTTTGAAGTCACAGATATCGGAGTGAACCAACTCCAGAAGATCTGTACTTCGATTAACCCGAGGAAAGGGTTTCCTTGTGATCTTCATTTGAGCACAAACTTCACATTTCTCTACCTTACCCCCACATTTGGAGATAAGTCCTAGACTAGACATTCTGTTTATTCGTTTACAATGAACATGTCCTAGCCTATTATGCCACAACTTAAGAGTATAAGCAGAATGAGTGACTTCATTAATAACATTAATTACATTGGACTGCTTTACAAGCTGAATCTTGAACATTCCTTCGGTATAAAAAGCTTTCCCGAAATATGTTCCCTTGATCGACATCACCATCTGGCCAACATTGATGTCCATCCTGAGGCCTGCATTGCAGAGTAGGCCTCCCGAGATCAGGTTCTTGGCGATAGCAGGAACGTACTTCACGCCTTGAAGCGTCAGAGACTTGCCCGAAGTCAGCTTCAACACCACCGTCCCGATCCCGAGCACTTCAGCTTGTGCCTGGTTCGCCATCATAACCGCTTCAGAAGTAGGTGTATAGGTGGTGAACCACTCCGTACTGGAGCATACATGGCAGGAGGCTCCAGTGTCTACCCACCAGTCAGAGTCAGTCCTTACTGCATCAACCTGTGCAATCATAGCAACTACGTCAGTGATCATAGATACCTTACTAGGCTCTCCTTGCTCTGATTGCTTGGTCTTTTCTTTACACTCATTCTTAAAGTGGCCCTTCTTGCCACACTTGAAGCAAGGCATTTCTGACTTTGGCTTCTTTTTCTTGATAGAAGTTCCCTTGACTTTTAGATTGTCAGGGTTCTTCTTCTTGCTGTGGAAAGCCGCCTGCTTTCCCTTTGGTCCCTTGGTCTGAACCAGATTGGCGTTAGCCAATTGCTTGGACAGTGTGTCCACCTTCAGTTGAGCCCGCATCTGGTCCTCAACATAGATTTCCTGTAGAAGATCTACAAGGGTGATCTCCAACTTCTTTCTATGCATGTTTGCATAGAACTTGCTCCACCCAGCGGGGAGCTTTGAGACAATCCCTCCAACAACAAACTTGTCGGGGAGGGGCATCGCCTCGTCTTCCAACTTCTGTCACAGTTTCAGGAACTCCTTCACCTGCGGCAGCATAGACTTTTCGTCCTCAAAGAACCACTTGTGATATTTTTCAACCACAAATATTTTACTACGGTTCTTGTCTTCTTCGTAGAGTTTTTCTAGAGACTCCCATATGTCTCTAGCGATATTCTTTTTAGAATAGGATTCTGCAAGGGAATCCTCCATAGCATTCAGGATAAGGAGCCTGCAAATGCTATTTTCTCTTCTCCACTTGGCCTGAAGTTTAGTAGCCGCAGATATTGTAGCAGCAGACCCAGTATCTGGAACAGTAGGTTCCTCTTCAAGCAGCACGTGATCAACGTCTCTGAGTTGAAGAGTGAGATAAACCTTCCTCTTCCAGACTTGATAATGCTCTCCATCAAACTTTTCTAACTTACAGAAGTCAGTGTTGAGGAGTGAAGCATTAATGTTTTCCATCGTAGCAATAAAGCTTTGAGATTGTTATTGCCGGGAACGCCGGGGCACAATTTTTCGATAGAAAACTGAGAAAATGAAACAGTTGTAAAGACAACGTTTCTAATGCAACTCCTTAAAGAAGGTTTTGCAATAGAGATCCAGAAGGATTCTGCAAATTACGAAATCTAAAAAGATATCGTAATACACGAATAATCTAAAGAGATTTTCGTGATCGTAGCAAACTGGCAGTAGTGCCTTCTAAAAAGAAGATACTGACAGAACTGCTAAAGGCAACAGAAGGATGACAGGCGAGAGATAGAATTGCTGGGGTGAATTATCACCGTTGCTCAAAGCTTTATTCGCCCTCTGCGAACAGCTTCCAGGAACCAGCAAGGTTGACGAAAAACCTTGGAACACTCCTGCTCTTCTGACTCCTCGGAAGACGGCGAACTCCTCTGGCAATGGTACTCTTCTCTCTCTGTTTGAAGTAACAGAACTCACGCGTACTAAAAAGTACTAGTGTTTGTATTAAACAACACGCTCACTACTCTGTTGTGTTAAAGAACACTTAGAGTTTTCTTTCTGGATTTCTGATTACTTCTACCAACTGAGAGAGAGGAGAGAACCTGCATATATAGCCCATGGGGCGGTTGCCAAGCAGTTGCCTGCACTTCAGGGTAGTGGCAGATGCTGACGTGCTAAGTGCAAAGTGCGCCAACAAAATGCCACATTACGCCTCATGAGCCCTTGAGTCCGAGTCCGAGTCCGAGTCCGAGCCCGAGTCCGAGTCGCTAAGCCCCAACGGGGCTTAGCTCCTATGGAAATAAATTTCCCAAGAGCAAAAAGCTTACAGCTTATTAATTGTTGATTAAGCCTTTATACGATTAATAATTAATCCCACATGGCACACACCCATGTGCACTATATGTGCATCTCCATAAAGAGTAAAGACTCATATATATGGAGATACACATTCCTTTCTAGCCGATGTGGGACTAAAAACCAAAACAAAAGGCTATAAACCCAACAGTCTCCAATTTTGCTGGAAGAAAGAGAACTGTCATCTGTTGCAAATTGAGCAGAGTTGGAGAATTGACACGAGAGAGTTCTTGAGGACAGCTCATCCACTTGTGGTTGCTCTGGCTTGCTCTGACTGTTGGTCATCGAGCTTACATCTGCCTGGTCAGTCTCAATGTTCCCATATCTGGTTTCTAACTTTATGGCTGCCTTTTTTCCATTACCACGTTTTCTCTTGATTTCTCTTGATTTAGGTGTCTTTGGATGGAGATCATCATCAGATGAATGAAATTTCAATTTTAGCTGAAGCTCACATAGGGCTCTTGCCATTGATAGTGTCCTTGGCCATTGGCAGTTGCAGAGGAGGATGCATTTGACCATGTCCTCGAAGAGGGTCGGGGAGCGGAACAGGCGGCCGAACCCCTTCTCCTTGGCGGAGGGATGGAGCTCGTGGAACTCCCTGATCAGCCGGTCGTTGTCCCCCGACAGCCGCAGCATCCGCCCCACCTGAGCGAGGAGGGATTGTTGGTCTTGGGGAGAGAGCGAGGGAGAGGTCGTGCCGGACACGGACACGGACACAAGGAGAGAGGATGGGTGGGAGATGCGGACTGTGACTGTGACAGGAGCGGCGGCGGAGGAGGAGGAGGAGGAGAGGCGGAGGGGACGCCGGAGGGTTTTGGTGGATGGGTCCCATATGTTGGGCGCCATCATGAACAGACCGTGGCTGCACACTGCTTTTACGAGGTCGAAGTCTGCTGGGACTGGAAGGAGAAGCTCCTCCACTCCTCTGCTGGGACGAGGTCGAAGTCTACATAATATAAAGATACAAACATATATATATATATATATATATATATATATATATATATATATATATATATATATATATATATATTACAAAGAAAAGGGAAAGTAAAAATATGTGAAGAAGTGTGCGAGTACAAAGGGGTTAACAAAAAGGGGGTTACATACATAATATAAAGATACAAACATATATATAAGTATAGATACACACATAATATTTATTCATAATCATCTACACACACACACATATCCTTTAAAGAGGGAAAGGGGAGTAAAGGATATGTGTGTGTGTGTAATGTAAACTGTGATAGAGGGACTGAGATAGGGAGCTGTAACTGGGAACAAACCAACAACCAAAACCCAATCAAATACTCAAATGAAATATGAAGTATACTTCACAGCAAACAGTATGAAAACTCAGGTAAAACCTGAGACACAGTACCAGTTAAGTAAAAAAATTTGAGAACAAGAGTTCAAACATTCTAATTCGTTTTGAAAATCAATTCAACTCAAACCATGTTTTAAAAACCCAACAACCACAAATATAAACTCAGAATCAAACATGTCAGTTAGTTAAATCTCAGGAATATAAATGATACAAAATCCCAACTTCATCAAACCCCCAAACCTGAGAACACATTGCTCATAACTGGAAATAACAGTTCACATGAATACATTAATTGAAAACCCAAATTCATCAAGTAAACTCGAAACTAATTAGTGAAACAAAGTGCCACAGTGTATGCCAAATCCCATGTGTCCATATGAGCCCAAACGTGTCCATGAACTGGACACAACCGTGTCAAAAACTTGAAATTAACAAAGTATCAGAAACTGTGACAGGATACCCTCGTACGGCCATGTCGGGCTTGATAGGATACGACACACGACACGAGGAGCCTCATGCTCGTGCACACGGCTGGGGGGGGGGTCTAGGGCTAGGTCCTAGGGTGCCTGCACAAAGCCCAATACATATCGTGTCCAAATTATCAAACCGTATCAGTGGCAATTGTTCGACAATGCACAGGCAGTACATGGCCACTACGGGCTAGATTTCGTGTCCGATACGACACAAAATCCTACCAAAATTGGGGAGGGGCCTGACAGAGGTTGCCTTTACCTACATGTCAAATTTCATGGCTCCACGTGGCCTGTACAGGGAAATACATGGGTCGGATAGCAGGATAGTGTCCCGATGCCCCGTGCAGAGTCCCGTATCCTATTTTGGACACGTAGATCGTGTCAAAATCAACTCAGAGCTCAATAAATCCAAATCAAATATAAAGGGCAATATAAATGTGAAATTTGTTTTGAAAAACATCAACAATCATTCCATTTTGGCATTTCATCAAACACATACAACAAAACTCCGATACGCCTCCGATACGCGTATCAAATGGACTCTAAATCCTACAAAACTTGGTCAACAGCTAGAGGGACCATAAATGAATGCATCTATGAAAAGAAATCGGAATTGTAATAGGTTTATGAGCCATTACCTATTGAGAGTTGGAATCTCAATGAACAAGCCTAGGAATGAGATACTCCTCCAATTGCTATGGTCCAATTAGCTCCCAATCCTTGCTAGCTAGCCTCCAATGATCTCTTCTACAGTAGGGAAGTGCAATGGAAAATACTAGGCTCAATTTGGGGGTGATTTGGAGAAAAGGGAAGGATTTGGGGAAGAACACTAATTAGGGTTTTAGGGGGGCTATGTAAAGAGGTAAGGGGGTGTGATGAGATGTTATATAGGAGAGAGGGGATGCTTGATGGAAGCCATAGGCTTCTCTAGGGTTATGGTTTAAGTTCAATAGGAATTAAAGGCCCTTTACAATGTAAATTAAGCCCTCAAGCAAAGGCCCAAAATAAAATATCTAATCTTAACAAATATCCTACTCCTAACTTAATATCTAGATATTACTAACCTTGTCATGTGATGGAAGCTTCTAATCTAATATCTAGGCTCCTGACTAACCTCTAGATTAGGGCAATTCTAGGTTAAGGCTTAATAAAGAGATTAACACAATATTAATCAATCAAAATTTATTTTCACCAAAAGTCAAAAATGACCAAAATACCATTAACCTAAAAAGTGGTAACTAGTCAATCTAAACACATGGTTAGGTCTCCATGGTCATGGTTAGTCTCTAGGTTAAGTTGTTCTAGGGTTACACTAGTGAAAAGGCCCAAGTCACAAAGCACCAAATTAATTAGTATTAAATTAATTAAAAATTACCAAAAATCACTAACATAATTTAAATCCTATTATTCAATGGCCAATTTTACAAAAGTTCAAAACTATCTTCATTTTAGAAAAGTGGTGATTACAGGTTATAATGTGTTTAATATGTAAAGTTTGAAGTATACAATACAATCTACATGATTCTAGGTCAACTAGGTTAATCTAAGTCAACTCTTGGTCAAACCAAGTCAACACCTAGGGTTTTGGTCAATCTTTAGTCAAAGGGGTCAACTCTATTTAGTCAACTAATACAACTAGGCCATTAGTCTATCTAGGCTATTGGTATCTACCTCTATTTGCTAGGCTAATGTCTTGGCAACTAGGTACTAGCTAAATACTATATAGTAGGCTAACTCTTAACTATATGTACACATTAGATATCACATAGTACTCACATATATGGGTGTATAACATCATCCTTATCCCAAAATACTCTAACCCACATAGTACCCACACGACGTGGGATACACGAGTCCCGAGACTCGATGGCACGCGTGCACGATGCTGTGCACGGGGCTGTGCACGCGCGCCTGTTTGCAAAAACAAAAAAAAGTTCTTTTTATTTCACAAACTTTGTAAGAAGATTACAATTGAATTCTGGGAAAGTACAACTATAGGAATCCGATCTGAAGATGATCGCTTTATCTCTTGGACGATGTGAACTTTGAAGACGATAGCCTCTGAAGATTGCAGCAGCACTTGGATAAGAACTCCTGATCTCTGATGATGATAATGATCTGATCTTGATAATGAAGGACTTGAAACTCTATTTATAGAGTTCTGGAAAATAACTAATTAGTAGTTATTTCTGGATTACGCAGGTTGGATTGCGCAGGCATTGGACTGCGCAGACAGCGAACTGCGCTGGCAGTTACTCGATCGTGGCTCAACTGTATTAGACGCGTGGCATTGTTTGATTGAAATGCGCATGGTCGTGTACAGACGGTTGCCACGTGATGAGCAATTGATGGCATGTAGGCCACGTATAAAATGTCAGTTATCTTGATGGATTGCGCCGCTTGAACTGTACTAGATTCAGACTGCGCTGGGATCGAACTGCGCTGACGATGATCTGGCAGACTGCGCTTCAGTTGGGCTGGCAGACTGCGCTGGCTTTTGGCAGCTGGACCGCGCTAGAATTTGGACAACTGTCCTAGAATGCGGCACGGCTCGAGAAACGAAGAGGCTCCTCGTCTTTCGGGCTGTCAGTTGTCAGAAGATCTGATTTTGTGTCAGGTAATGATGACTTTGCCACGTCAGCATAGCGCGCTTGGATAGTGGCGCAGTTCACCCTCGCGCAGTTAATTTGGTGCGCAGTCTGTCTCCTGCGTAATTCATTTGAAGGGTGCGCAAGTTGATTTTTATTGCTTTTTTGATGGGTGCAACTTGATTTTTAGTACCTAAAAAACCCCCTTCAAAGTTTTCGAAATTTGAAAATATTCAAAGTTTCGAAATACTTTGAATTTTGAATTTAAAATCAAGTTGCGCAAGTGGCGCTTTAACTGCGCGTATGGAGGAATCAGCTCCGACTTTTGTGGCGCAATCTGAGATGACTGTTACACTTCTGAAAACTATAAATAGTTTCCCGTCTCATTCTGTCAAGCTTTACTTGCTTTCGATTGTTCAAGAGACAAAAGCTTTTGTTCCAACTCCGACTACTTCTCCTTCCCGCTGACGACAGTGATGGCTCCCAAGCGTTCAGCCACTGAGAAAGGCAAGGCCCCCGCCGAGCCTTCGACTCGGGTTGCGCCCCGAATATCTCGCCATGAGATTGGCCACCCGGCGCTGCAAGGTAGACGACAAACTCGATCGAAACTCTTTTTAGGGTTCTTGACATTTTCGATCCTTCATACCTCTCTCTTTTTAGAGATTGATGGTATTGTGCAGTCCTGTTTAGGGTTTTGGTTGCACACACAATAGTTTTCATTTTTATGGAAACTATACTCTTGCGCAATCGGTTGGAAAGTGCTGGCAGATGTTTGGCGCAATCCATCGATTTACGCAAGTAGGTTGAGCCAGCGCAAACTGATGCCTTGCACAAGTGGGTTAGCGCAACCTGATATCTTGCGCAAGTGGATGTGTTGGCACAATTGGATACTTTGCACATGTGGGATGCATTGGCGCAATCTGATGCTTTGCACATAGCATAATTTGATGAACTCTTTTTAGAGAAACTTTATGATTTTGTATGTACTGATCTTTATCTCTTTATTTGATGCAGTTAACCTCAGAGAAGATCCCAATTATGAGGTCTTTGTAGGGACTTTGTCTGAGCCTGAATTCAAGGAGGATCTTTCCCATGTGACATATCCTCAATATGCCCTGCCGTCATCTCGGCAAGCCATCCTGATGGCTCAAGACAATAAAACTCTGCTATGTTTGATGAACGGGCAGCCACTCCAAACTGCAGACACAATCACTCACAAGAAGCCTCTATTTTTGTTTGGTGAGGCTTTTGACAAGAACTCTCAGCCCAGGCCTCGTATGGAACAGAGACTTTTTCAAAGGGGTGAGAAGAGAATACTTCTACCGGAGATTTCCAGATGCCTTCCCCTGTCTCGTTATGCTTTTACGAGTTATCCCAGAAGGATGGAATGGGATATAACTCCACTTCAGCAAGCCCGAAGGGGGAATATTTGTGTAAAGAAGGGGCCAAACAGCAAAGACATGTTCTACAGTTCCTCTGAGTGTCACAGCTGTAGTGACCCGCTCCGCCCTAGCGGAACGCCGATTCCAAACGGCGTGTGCAACGACTCAAAACGAGCCGTCGACCCGAAGAGTTGCCTCGACCCGATGAAGTATCGATGCAAATCGATGCCAGACTTGCCTTGGCCCGTCAAGATGAATCCAGACTTAGACTTCCAAAGGCGCGCTCGGAGTATCGCTCGGCCAATACAAACATCGCTAAGGTGGGTGGCTCCGATGAACCCGTCTGTGCTTAGCCTAGACACATAACAATACGGACACTATCACGAGAATTGCTAGGCGATAATTGTAGAACCCTAGAGGGGGGGTGAATAGGAAAATAAAAAATAAACTATAACAAATGATGCAATAAAGAGTAAATAGTAGAAAGATCAAACGCAAACGCAAGGATGTATCCTGGTATCCTCTTTTGAGGCAATCCAGTCCCGAAACTCTCTCCGGCTTTAATCCACTATTATGCAAATAGTACACACGAGTTTGGATCCGAAGAACTCGCCAACTTCAACACGAGTTTGGATCCGAAGACTCGCCAACTTCTACACACGAGTTTTCTTACGAAGGCTCGCCAACTTCAAACAAAAGAGAATGAGAACTTGCTGATCTTCTAACACGTGAAGATCGAAATGTACAACTCTTTAATACTCTAGCACTTTGGGAGAGGATGACAATGAAAAGCTTTGAGAGAGTATTAATGGTGGAGCTCTTGGTTGTTGGAAAATTTATGGAAGAGTTAGTGAGGAAGCTCAAGAAAGAGAGAGCTTCCTTTTATAAGAAAACCAAGAGTGGGTGGCATTTAATGCTTCTGAGTGTACGCAGACCGGCATGCCGTCGGTATGCCGCGGCATACCGCCGGTATGCCGGCCAAATAGTAACGGTCATATTTATGACCGTTCAAGAGCATTAAATGCGGCCATTAATGTATGTCAGACCAAATCGAAAAGCAGATTATTCGAAATTCGGTATACCGTCGGTATGCCGGAGCATACCGTCGGTATGCCGACTAAAGTCACAGAAAGTTTTAGAGCTATAAGAAACGGCATGCCGCCGGTATGCCGTAGCGTACCGTCGGTATGCCGACAATAAATCACAGCATCTATTGTGTTGCTAGAAAACGGCATGCCGCCGGTATGCCGCAGCATGCCGTCGGTATGCCGACAATTCGAGACAGCAACTTTCTGGACACAGAAAGCAGTATGCCGCCGGTATGCCGAAGCATGCCGTCGGTATGCCGCTTATTGTCACAGAAACATTTCTGGACACGAAAACGGTATACCGCCGGTATGCCGTAGCATGCCGTCGGTATGCCGCTTTTTGTCACAAAAACTTTTCTGGACACAAGAACGGTATACCGCCGGTATGCCGGAGCATACCGCCGGTATGCCGCTCTGAATAACTTGATTTTCGATTTGTGCTTTAAGTTATCATCCATCCTTTAGTGTTTTACAGAAATACCTAGACCAGTACAGACTCGAAAACACTAAGCATGAAGACGCCGACTTTATGCAGGGAATGCCGGTGAACGCCACAGTCTTCAAGAAATCAGAAAGTCCTTGATCTTCTGAGAGAATTAGAATCTGAAAAGCAAAAGACTAAACTACGAAGATGCTGTTAATTACTCAAAATAAAATGTGCCAACAAACTCCCCCATTTTGATAATTGACAAAATAGAGAGATAGCATCTTCAGGGAGTATCTCCCCCGTAGGTAGACAGCTCCCCCTCAATACGATTTCTCCCCCTTTGTCACTTATTCAAAGATGGGGATAACTAAAGTAAACAGTGCACATATAAATGTAAAAATACGAGAAGAGCGATAAAAGCATGCAGGAATATATTGAAGGAAAAGTTAAGATACATGCTTGACCCATACAAAGCAGAGATAAAGAAAATAAAGACTCTCCATTACGAGAGCCGGACACTTGAGACAAACATGGATAAAGTCCCCGAAGGACTGCAAAGAGCAAGAAACAACCACACCGGTCCCCGAAGGACCACAAAAGACAAACAAGCAACACATAAAAACAAGAACCACTAAACCACTGAGACCATCACCAAAGGAGAACCATCCCTAATCCTCTGCCGGATCATCATCACCATCATCATCCTGAGCCTGCTGGAGGGCGCCAAAAGGATCAATGCCGTCCGGGTACATAAACCCGTAGGCATTGGGGTCAGAGAAACGCGGGGCCGTGTACATGGGATCCTGAAGATTAAGATCCAGAAAGGCATCCCGGTCTTGGAGAGTGCGCTGGATGAAGTAGCCCTGATCGTGGAAGCGAGACTGGATGAGGGCGCCAAGTCCACGAGTGTGGGTCCGCATCTGCTCCTCCGCCTGGGCCATCCTCAGATCAAAGTGGTGCTGAGTAAGTGGCATATAGCGGCCCGTAGATGGAGGGGTAGATGCAGGGGCAGCAGGAGTGGAACCCGGTTGCTCCTGGGAGGAGGAAGCACGGGAAGAAGAGCCGCCAGCAAGGGTACGGGAGACGGCCAGAAAAGAGGGGACCCCATCCGAGGAGCAGAGAGATAAGTCAACCTGTTTGGCCTCCATGAGTAAGGTGATGAAGGAACCATAGAGGAGGTTCTGCTTCCCCGAAGGCATGGTACGCCGGAATTGCAGAAGAAGAGTCTTGGGGAAGGAGAAACGCTTCCGGGCATAGAGATGGTACATGAGAACAAGAGCGTCACCAGTGATGGCGTCATAGTTCCCGCCCTTTAGAAACAGAGTGTGGCACACGATACGGTGGAGCTCGTAGTAAAATGGCTCCAGCTGGACGGAGAGTGCCGGGATGGCGGGAGGGTTGGGACCCTTGCAGATGATGCGACAGAATTCGTCGAAGGGTGATGCCGCCGAGGAGGTGAGAGCTCCCAAAAGAGGTAACGCATCACCTCTGTCCGGGACGCCCAAGATAGCCCCCACTTCCTTAGAGGTGAGACGGAAGTGGCGGTCATTCACCATAGATTGGATGGCGGTAGGGTCGTCGTCATCCGGTCTCATGTTGCAGTAGAATAGACGGACGGCAGCCGGGTAGACAGGGATTTGGCGCCGAAGAAGAGAGGAGAGACCGGCATCGTCAAACAAAGGGATGTGACCGGGGAAGAGGTTCCAGTTGATGGCCCGTCCTTTGAAGACGTTGTGGTTGGCGAAGTGTTGGAACCAAAGCTCGGCCGCCAAGGCGTTGGAGAAGACGCGTTGGTCATAGCCGGAGGGAAGCGCCACCGGAACGAACGGGTTGAACATGGTGGAGGAGGATCGGGGGCGCTTTGGGTTTGCCATGAGAGAGGAGCAGAGCTATGTAGTGGAGAAGGAAGGAGTAGAGAGGAGGGGGAAGAAAGGATGGTATATAAAGGAGAGAGGGAAGATGAAGAGATGAAATTTTGAAAAAAAGAAGGGGGGGAGGGGGGAACGGTTGTAGAGGAGTGGTAAATGGGGAAGGTGAAGGGAGGATGGGAAGTTAATGAGGGGAGTAAAAAGAGGAGAGAAAAGAGGGAAGTGATAAGAGAGGTAATTAATAGGAGGGGAGGTGAGGAGATGGGTAGTTTATGATGGATGTGATGGGAGAGAGGGAATAAAGATAGTATGGAAAGATATGATGGAAGGAATAAAGGAGGATAGAGAAAAAGGTAGGGCCCAGCTCAGAGTTGGTGTCCTGTCCGCAGTCGTCCGGCATGCCGTCGGTATACCGGAGTATACCGCCGGTATGCCGAAGAACGAAACAGAACGTTATTCTGGTTCAAAAAACGGCATGCCGGCGGTATGCCATAGTGTACCGACGGTATGCCGAAGATCGAAACAGAACCTAATTCTGCTTCGAAAAACGGCATGCCGCCGGTATACCGCAGTATACCGTCGGTGTGCCGAACGAGAAACGGTTAGGGATCAAAGGATAAAATGCCTAGTTCACGGCAAAGGAAAGAGAAGCGATCTTCCGGGAGGGGCTTAGTGAAGATGTCGGCTAATTGATAGGTAGTATCAATAAATTCAAGATGGATATCTCCTTTTTGTTGATGGTCACGAAGAAAATGGTGTCTAATTTCAATGTGCTTCGTGTGTGAGTGACAAATCGGGTTTTTCGTGAGATTGATAGAGCTAGTGTTATCACATTTAATAGGGGTGCAAGAATGAGAAATACCATAATCTAAAAGTGTTTGTGACATCCAAAGAATTTGTGCACAACAACAACCAGCCGCAATATACTCTGCCTCAGTGGTTGAGAGAGCGACAGAGTTTTGCTTCTTACTAAACCACGATACCAAGGACTTCCCGAGGAATTGACATGTGCCACTAGTGCTTTTTCGGTCAATCTTGCATCCGGCAAAATCCGCATCCGAAAAGCCGTGAAGCTCAAAGGATGAGGATTTCGGATACCAAAGACCCATGTTAATGGTGCCTTTGAGATAACGAAAAATGCGCTTGACGGCACTCAAATGTGATTCCTTTGGATTGGCTTGATATCGTGCACACAAACAGACACTAAACATGATATCCGGACGGCTAGCCGTTAAATAAAGTAAGCTACCGATCATACCTCTATACTTACGAATGTCGACCGATGTGCCATCTTCATCATTGTCAAGCTTGGTCGTTGTAGCCATAGGGGTCCTCATTGATTTGGATGAGTCAAGGTCGAAATGCTTGAGGAGGTCCCTTGTATATTTTGCTTGATTGATGAAGGTTCCTTTAGGTCCTTGCTTGATTTGTAACCCCAAGAAGAAGGAGAGTTCTCCCATCATACTCATTTCAAACTCTTCCTGCATAACTTTGGCAAATTCTACACAAAGTGTGTTGTTAGTAGAACCAAAAATAATATCATCCACATAAATTTGAACCAATAAGAGAGTCCCATCATGGGATTTAATAAAAAGTGTGGTGTCAACTTTTCCCTTTGAAAAATTGTGAGAAACAAGAAAAGAGCTAAGACGCTCATACCAAGCACGTGGAGCTTGTTTGAGGCCATAAAGGGCTTTATGAAGTTTGAAAACGTGGTCAGGAAATTGAAAATCTTCAAAACCGGGAGGTTGTTTAACATAAACTTCCTCCTTAATAATACCATTAAGAAAAGCACTCTTAACATCCATTTGAAATAGCTTAAAGTCATTAAAACAAGCAAAGGCACAAAGCATACGAATGGATTCAAGACGTGCAACCGGAGCATAGGTTTCGTCGTAGTCAATGCCTTCCTCTTGGTTATAGCCTTGGGCAACCAATCGAGCTTTGTTACGAGTCACTAACCCATCTTCATTTAGCTTGTTGCGAAACACCCATTTAGTTCCAATAATGGGATGATTGCTAGGTTTTGGGACAAGTTCCCAAACCTTGCTTCGCTCAAATTGATTAAGCTCCTCTTGCATAGCTATCATCCAAAATTCATCGAGAAAAGCATCATTAACATTTTTAGGCTCTATTTGAGAGATAAAAGCCACATTGGCACAAAGATCACGAGTGGCGGATCTTGTGCTAACACTTGAGGAAGGATCCCCAATGATGAGCTCCTTAGGATGATTGGTGACAAATCTCCATTCTCTTGGGAGATCCTTTGGAGGAGGCTCGAGAGGAGGAGACTTTTTTGATGGGGTCACAACTTCATTGTTAGATGAAGAAGGACGATCCTCAATAGAGGAGTTCTCCAATCCAAACGAGATGTCATCAATATCCTCGGAGGAGGAGAATGTAGAAGAGTTGAGTTCATTAAAAGAGACATTGATTGACTCTTCGACAACAAGACTTTTTTTATTAAAAACATGAAAACCTTTGCTATGAGTAGAGTATCCAAGGAATATTCCTTCATAGGCTTTTTCTTCAAACTTGCCTAGGTTATCCTTGGTATTCAAAATAAAACAATTGCAACCAAAAACCTTGAAATATTCAATAGAAGGAATTTTGTTAAACCAAAGCTCATAAGGAGTCTTCTTAGTAATAGGTCTAATTAAGACCCTATTAATTACATGACATGCCGTATTGACGGCTTCCGCCCAAAAATATTGAGGGAGCTTATATTGGTTTAACATGACCCAGGCCATATCGCCAAGGGTTCTATTCTTTCTCTCCACAACACCATTTTGTTGAGGAGTACGGGGACAAGCAAAATCATGTCCAAAACCATTCTTTTCACAAAATCTTTTGAAATCAACATTATCAAATTCACCTCCATGATCACTCCTAATTTTGTTAATAGAAAAGCCTTTCTCATTTTGAACACGTTTACAAAAAGCAACAAATTTACGAAAAGTATCACTTTTGCAAGCAAGAAAAATAACCCAAGTAAATCTTGAAAAATCATCAACTAAAACAAAGGCATAGAGTTTGCCACCAAGGCTAGCTACTCTACTAGGCCCGAAAAGATCCATATGAATAAGTTGAAGGGGTCTTGTGGTACTCACAGAGTTGATGGATTTGAAAGATGACTTGGTCAACTTACTTTTCTCGCATTCTTCACAAACCATATCCTTCTTGAAGGGGATGCTAGGAAGTCCTCGTACAAGCTTCTTGGAGGCGAGGCGAGAGATGGTATCCATGTTAGCGTGTCCAAGCCTCATGTGCCAAAGCCAACTCTCATCGTTCTTTGCAACTAGGCACCTGTCATTGTTAGTACCTTCAACAAGATAAAGAACATAAATATTGTTTTCTCTAATGCCTTCATACACAATAGTTCCATTGGAGCTATCGGTAATGTAGCATTTGAGTTTAACAAACTTGATATCATAGCCATTATCGGTGAGATGGCTAATACTAAGGAGGTTATGCTTAAGATTAGTAACAAGACATACATTATTGATACAAGGATAAGGAGGAGAACCGATATTACCATTTCCAATAATATAACCTTTTAGATTGTTACCGAAGGAGACATGTCCTTCCTTCTTCATCGATAGCGTTGTAAAAAGTGAAGCATCACCGGTCATGTGCCGTGAACAACCGCTATCGAGAATCCACTTGCTTCTAGCATGAGAAGGATTCGTCACCTACAACATAAGTTGAAGATGAACATTTTGGTACCCATGATCTTATGGGTCCTTGAGTGTTAGTCTTAGGAACCCATTTAAGAACTCTCATGTCAACTTGTTTTCTTGTATAACAAAAATTAGAAGTATGACCAAGCAACCCACAATAATTGCACATTAAGGAAGATCTAAAAGAAGAAGTGTGAGTGTTGTGCATATGTGAGTCTCTAGTGTGAGATGTTCTACCATGAGTGTTATGATGATAGAAAAATGCATGATGAGAAGTTTTCTTTTTAACAAAAGGTCCTTTTCTAGTGTTAGAAGAGGAGTTGTGTGTAGTGTTCATGTAATGGTTATGCCTAGCATTGTGATGAGTGTGGGGAGGTCTAGGAGCATGCATGTGAGTGGAATTCTTATTACTAGAATTCTTACTCCGTGTAAGAAGATCATTATACTTAATAGAAGTGGAATATTCTCTTCTATTAGCATCTTGACATTTGCGCATGGCAAACTCATAAGAGCTTCTCATAGATTGAATCTCATCATCCTTTTTCTTGATGGTGTCAAGAGATTCTTGAAGTTTTAGTCTCAAAGACTCCACTTCATCCGTGTCGGAAATAGGAGATTTTCCCTTCACATCACTAATGATGCTTGAGAGCCTCTCTACTTCAAGTTGAAGAGCCTCGACCTCCTTAAGAGATTTCTTGTATTTATTCCGAACACCTTTGTGTTCTTCATGTAACTCAAGAATGGCTTTCTCCAAATCATCATAGGTAAGAGTGTTTAAGGAAAAATCATCAAGTACCTCATCGGTTGCCATGAGACAAACGTTGGCATTGTGTTTGCACTCCTTGTCATTGTCGGAGTCGCTTGCGTCGCTTTCACACCAAATGCTAGTGTTGGCGAACTTTCTGGAGGACGAGCTTCCCTTGCTTGGCTTCTCGTACTTGCTTGAATCTTTTCGTACCATCGGACAATCCCTCTTGATGTGTCCGGGTCTTCTGCATTGATAGCATGTCGGGTCATCTTCATTGTCCCGTCTAGAGCGGTTGGCCTTGTTGAACTTTAAGAACTTCCTGAAGTGCTTAGCTGTGAGAGCTATTTCTTCATCGTTGTCCGACTCATTGTCGTCGGAGCTATCCTTGGAGTAGGACCTTGAAGCTTTGAGAGCAAGAGTCTTCTCCTTTTCTTTGGTCTTCTCCTTCTCCTTCTCTTGAATGGAGGATTCCTCTTGATCCTTCATGTCAAGCTCGTGAGTCATCAGCTTACCCATGAGGGTCTCTAGGTTCATGACGGTAAGATCGTTCCCCTCAATGATTGCGGTAGCTTTAGGACTCCAAGCTTTCGTCAAACCTCTAAGAATCTTCCTTATCTTTTCATGAGCGGGATATTCCTTTCCAAGAGAAGAGAGAGGGTTAATAATATCACCAAAGCGAGTAAACATGCTAGCAATAGATTCATCATGCTTCATTTTAAAAGACTCATATTCTTGCGTGAGTCTACTGATCTTAGATTCCTTCACTTGTGAAGTCCCCTCGTGTGTAACTTCAAGCAACTTCCAAATTTCATTGGAAGTCTTGCAAGTAGAGATTCGATTGAATTCACTACTGTCGAGAGCACAGTAAAGAGCGTTCATTGCCTTGGCATCTCGACAAGCAAGCTTCTTGATGTTTTCAGTGAGTGTTTCCCGAAGGGTGTCAGAAGCAATATCCTCTATAGCTCTGGAAGGAGTAGGGATGCCATTTATCACGCAATCCCATAAATCGAAATCTATGGACTTGAGATAAATGCCCATCCTAATCTTCCAATAGTTATAGTTGGTACCATCAAATAGGGGAGGCCTATTTGTGGAGTGTCCCTCATTGTGAAACGTGTTGATGCTAGGGTTAGAGGCCATGGATCACTCAAGGGTGTAAATCCAAATCAAGAGAACAAAGCTCTGATACCAATTGTAGAACCCTAGAGGGGGGGTGAATAGGAAAATAAAAAATAAACTATAACAAATGATGCAATAAAGAGTAAATAGTAGAAAGATCAAACGCAAACGCAAGGATGTATCCTGGTATCCTCTTTTGAGGCAATCCAGTCCCGGAACTCTCTCCGGCTTTAATCCACTATTATGCAAATAGTACACACGAGTTTGGATCCGAAGAACTCGCCAACTTCAACACGAGTTTGGATCCGAAGACTCGCCAACTTCTACACACGAGTTTTCTTACGAAGGCTCGCCAACTTCAAACAAAAGAGAATGAGAACTTGCTGATCTTCTAACACATGAAGATCGAAATGTACAACTCTTTAATACTCTAGCACTTTGGGAGAGGATGACAATGAAAAGCTTTGAGAGAGTATTAATGGTGGAGCTCTTGGTTGTTGGAAAATTTATGGAAGAGTTAGTGAGGAAGCTCAAGAGAGAGAGAGCTTCCTTTTATAAGAAAACCAAGAGTGGGTGGCATTTAATGCTTCTGAGTGTACGCAGACCGGCATGCCGTCGGTATGCCGCGGCATACCGCCGGTATGCCGGCCAAATAGTAACGGTCATATTTATGACCGTTCAAGAGCATTAAATGCGGCCATTAATGCATGTCAGACCAAATCGAAAAGCAGATTATTCGAAATTCGGTATACCGCCGGTATGCCGGAGCATACCGTCGGTATGCCGACTAAAGTCACAGAAAGTTTTAGAGCTATAAGAAACGGCATGCCGCCGGTATGCCGTAGCGTACCGTCGGTATGCCGACAATAAATTACAGCATCTATTGTGTTGCTAGGAAACGGCATGCCGCCGGTATGCCGCAGCATGCCGTCGGTATGCCGACAATTCGAGACAGCAACTTTCTGGACACAGAAAGCGGTATGCCGCCGGTATGCCGAAGCATGCCGTCGGTATGCCGCTTATTGTCACAGAAACATTTCTGGACACGAAAACGGTATACCGCCGGTATGCCGTAGCATGCCGTCGGTATGCCGCTTTTTGTCACAGAAACTTTTCTGGACACAAGAACGGTATACCGCCGGTATGCCGGAGCATACCGCCGGTATGCCGCTCTGAATAACTTGATTTTCGATTTGTGCTTTAAGTTATCATCCATCCTTTAGTGTTTTACAGAAATACCTAGACCAGTACAGACTCGAAAACACTAAGCATGAAGACGCCGACTTTATGCAGGGAATGCCGGTGAACGCCACAGTCTTCAAGAAATCAGAAAGTCCTTGATCTTCTGAGAGAATTAGAATCTGAAGAGCAAAAGACTAAACTACGAAGATGCTGTTAATTACTCAAAATAAAATGTGCCAACAATAACCCCCTGCATGCTAATAAATGATTCAACGCACCTAGCTAAGGGAATAATCCCATCTTGCATGCTTGTTTAGAACATGGAAAAGAACTCGGCAAATATAGAAATGCTCGTACCGCGCTCTACGCTCGTGCTAAGGCACAAGCTCACGTTTATGTCCCTTTGCGTTCAAACAATGAAACAATGAATGGTTTACAACAATGAAACGGAAAGACTATCAACATAGTCGCTCCGAGTAGAGTTTAGCAACATTGAAGGGCTATGGGACCGATGGGTCGCCAAGGCGACTCCCACACTTGGAGTTGCGTAATGCGTGAATGAATGGATCAACAAATGAACGAACGAATGAATGAATGAATACATGAATGAATCGATGAATCAAATGAACAAGTGAAAGAAAGAAAGAAAAGAAAGAATACGTGAAAGATAAGACATAGAAGACGCTATCGACAGGTATGACGGGCACGTGCAACGGGGCTCGCTACCCGCGCTGTACGGACGCCAACCTGGTCGATAACGCATTATGGCTAAGGGTTAGCCTACGGCTCGGAGATAGCCGCTAAGTTAAAATGACAAAACAAAACAAAATGGTCGTGGACAAACGGCACGGGCGATGGGGGGAATACCGTGGCCGTCGTGTGGAAGGATTCTGCGGCACGGGCGTTGGGGGGGTAAACCGTGGCCGGCCTAGGCGGAATCAACGGCGCTTACGGGCTGCTTGGGTGCGGGCTTGGGCACCAAGAGACGTAAGTAGGAGGGTATATTCAAGAGACTTAACGGGGTGTACCAGCCATCACCCTACGCTAAGTTGAGAATTGCCACAGGGGAATGTCCTAAATGGCTTGTAAAGCCAGCGACCCGTGCATGTAGATTAAGTGGACTATGCTGGTGGCAATCCACGTGCAAGTTCTTGCATTGAAATCAAAGTAGTCTAAGTTAAATGAACAAGTGTCTCCTGAACATGCTTGCAAAGTAACATCCTGAACATGAACGTGCTCGAAATATAACATGCCTGAACATGCTTGAAATGTGCCTCTTGAACATGCTCGAAACGTAACACTAGAACATGCCCACGACGTGCTAGAACCCGAGACATGGACACACACTCGATATTGAATGCGTACATGAATCGTGTTATGTTATTATGCATGAATTGTTGTTTAACTTGGTTTACCTTGAACAGGGAAGGCCGGACGGTAAGTATGGGTAAGTCGTACATGTATTTTCATGCGACACTTGAGTTCGGTAACACGAGATAGGCTATGCAATATGCTATAAAACTGATCCTAAGGCAAGATTAGAAAGACAATGAATGATAGAGATGCACAAAAGTAAATGGAACGTGTTTGGTAATGATGGCATTGTGGGCGAGCTAGCCTCCCCACCAGTGCATAACAATATACTGATAACCCCACAGTATGCTTGCAGGATAGCAGGAGACGCCGGCGGGTGCGGAGCTTCCATCGAACGTGTCAAGGCGCGGAGCCAACTCTGGGGCCTTGGAACGTTGCAAGAAGCTGAAGCACCCTATACAGGGCATAATGTATCGGAACATCGCCATGTATCATTCCATGTTGTAAGCCACTTGGCACGCCTTTTATGTTTCAGAGAGAGAGAGAGCTTGAGCGATTTGTAATATCGGCCTAGCGCCGCTTGTAAACTTCTTGAAATTCAATAAAGAGATTTGGATTCGCTTCTACTGGTGTTCATTTTTACTTCCGCTGCAAATGGGGACACTCTGTGCGACTCTGTGGCCTAGACTCAAATCGGCCGTTTCTGGACTTGGTCTTGCACGGGCGCAACCTAGGCCCGTGCGGCATCACGCCTTAGCGAGGACGATCGCTCCTACGGGAGCGGGGCGTGACAGATTGGTATCAAAGTACGGCTTTACGTCCTTGGACTTCATTTCGATTATTTCAGTTTTTGAAAGCTCGGTTGGAAGAAAAGAAGTGTACGCTCTCTCTCCTTGTGCCTTGGGATGTTCCATACAATAAGTCTAATATTTTCAAAAGCTCGTACAAGTACTCGGTTGAACGGGATCAATAGGCGAAGGCCTTTGTGCTGAACTACGACGGACTTGAGTTGGAAGGAACCGATGCTAAAAAGTTAGCAAACGCAAGGCGTGCTTGAATAAGCTTATGCTGATGATAGCAAACGAGTACACGAGACCGAAGTATAGTTCGAACGGGATGGTCATGCACGCAGCCTTTTGGCTAAGTAGTGCGGAGTATCGCGCACCTAGACCCTTTGGTGCAAACGAGTTGCGAACGAGAATGAGTGAGCGTGCAAACTTGAATGTAGTCCGTGCGGGATGGTTAAGCGGTACAACTTAGTCCGCATGTCGCACACCTCGACTCTTGGGTGCAATCGGGTTGCGAGCGATATCAAGTATCGTTCGATCGAGAACGAAAATACACTTTGAGTGTATATCGATAGGAACGCTATCGAGTTAACGCTTAGGCGTACGCGAATGATTGGCTTGGATTTTGAGGATTAGTGCGAACGACTTAGTACGTCGAGGTGACGTGAGCGGTTACGCTAGAGATTTGTCGAACGAATCTGAAGGACATCTTAGCGCATGACGCGAACGTGATTGAGGATTAGACCGTATGGCTTGAACCCGAGTGGTGTATGTGATAGGTTCGAATAAGAATAAGAGTGAGTATCGACGATTAGTCGAGTGGCTCGAACCCTGAGTGGTGTATGGACGACATAGAAATTGTTCGAGCGAGACTAAAGAATATAACAGATAGAACGAGTACGTCGACGAGGCGATGCGATCGCGCAAAGCCTTAGAACGTGTCACGCTTAGTTGGCCGTGACTTTAAAAGTCCCGAACGAGATGTCGCTGGACAACTTGTGAATGGGTAACGCATGTTAGAAAATGACTCAAAACGACGAATGGAAATAAATGGTCTTGATCGAGGAAACTTAGAGCATCGCACGTACGATTTCGGATTGATACAAATGAAATATGACTTGAATCTTGAACAACGATCTTGAAACGAGCTCGAGGAATAGCAGATGAACTTGATCTTGAATATTAAATGAAATGGTGGAATATCCAACTCGGACAACGGCATCGTCGCATGACTCGAAATTGGTTGCAAAGGAAGATCGTCAGGTTACGCATATCGTCGATGGTATTGAGGCGTATCAAAGATCGATATACGATAACTCGGGGGTACTCTGACTCGGCGAATGACGATCGTGCAAATGTCATTGTTCCGTTGGATGCTATACTCGAGATATTAAAATGCGTCGAGGAAAATATAGGCGTGGCTCGAGGATTTTCTGGTTGAATGAAGGACGGTCGGACTGTCGAATAGAGATCGCAGCTTGGATGAAAATGAAGTGTTTGGATTTCTTCGACGAAAACCCCAACGTCGACATTCTTGTCTTATACGAGTGCAACTCCAGCCTCGCACATGCGTCGCGCCGATTAGGGCGATCACTCCGCGTGAGCGCTGGTATGGTGATTCATACAGCGGGGGTGATCGAACTTGCACGGCATGACAATTTGATTGCTTCGACTTGTGGTTTGACGCGAAGGTGACTTGAGAACGATTTTGTGTGTGCTTGTCAGTTGAATTTGAGGATTGAGTAGGTCCAATCCGCGTATCGAGAATAAGTTAGTCTAAACTCAAACAAGAGTTCGCCCCGATGAGAATGATTATTCCGCGGGAGCGTTGTATGGTGATTCATGAACCACCGTGGATAATCGGACTCGCGTGAGATTGGGGCGCAACATATTGTCGAGCTAGACGACCTCGTGATCGAATACACGTATTGGTTAGAATTGGTAAACTGAATGGATTCGAATTCGTTGCGCTGCGCAACGAATGTCTTGATGCGAAATAGGCGATCATGCTCGATGTTTAGAAATCAGAGTGACGCGAGCTTGGGTAGAAAATCCCGTACTATCGACTTTGGTTTGACCCTAGGATTAGGGTCAGTGTTGGCATTATTGTTGGGGAACTATGATTCCAATCCTGACATTGACTTAGCCTCGCAAAGATTGGCCTAGCGGTTAGGCGAAACGCCCCTGTTGTAAGAGTTATCAATCGAAGAGTTGATCTTGAGGATTGGTATGAATGGATAGTATGAATCGCAAATGTAGGAAACCCTGCTCACGAGACTCGGCTGACATACATATATTTCAGGGACGCTTGAGTATGTGCACGATGCGACTCGAGTGAGAATGACAAATTTTTAGATCATGCGGCTTGGCTAAATACATGTATTTTGGGGACGCTTGGAATGCGTGCACGATCCAGCCAAGTGATACATTGAGTTCAAGCAAGACTTGAGGAATAGGAGAGTGTCGAAGATCTTCAAATTGCGTTAAGTAAAGGATCGATACTAGTACGAGCGTGGCTCGGAATCAAAGAAAACGTGTAAGCGGAGTGTGCGTGAACAACAACGAGATTGGCCCTAAATAAGTGAATGATATGGAATCGATATCGTGTAAATAAAAGTTGGTACAACGAATTGAACCGTTGATAGGAAGTTATGCTCGATGATAGTGCAATACGTAGTCTTGAATCGGACGAAAATTTCTTAGACTTGGTCGATCCCGCTAAGAAGAAATCATACTGATTTCATGGACGAGAACGCTTGAGAAGCGAATCGAGTCATCTCGATGACCGAGATGAACGAAAGTGAATTTGCCTTAGCCTACGACCCTCGCATTTGACGAATTACAACGTGCCCCATACGGCCATTCCAGTCTCATGACACGACGAAATAGAAACCAATACGAAGAATGCTTGAATTGAATAAGTAACAACAAGTCTAAAATGAACGAGAAGTAATTCGATAAAATCGACCAAACGTATGCGACACGGAACTTAGAAAGAAACCGAGTACGGTTCGATGCCATCGAACGATAAAGCCATTCGATAGGAAATTGCCTAAGATGTGTACACGATCCGAGTTAAGGAACGGTAGGATGACCTGCACTCAAGAAGTCTCGAGGACGAGACTTGTTTTGAGTGGTGTATTATGTAGTGACCCGCTCCGCCCTAGCGGAACGCCGATTCCAAACGGCGTGTGCAACGACTCAAAACGAGCCGTCGATCCGAAGAGTTGCCTCGACCCGATGAAGTATCGATGCAAATCGATGCCAGACTTGCCTTGGCCCGTCAAGATGAATCCAGACTTAGACTTCCAAAGGCGCGCTCGGAGTATCGCTCGGCCAATGCAAACATCGCTAAGGTGGGTGGCTCCGATGAACCCGTCTGTGCTTAGCCTAGACACATAACAATACGGACACTATCACGAGAATTGCTAGGCGATAACCCCCTGCATGCTAATAAATGATTCAACGCACCTAGCTAAGGGAATAATCCCATCTTGCATGCTTGTTTAGAACATGGAAAAGAACTCGGCAAATATAGAAATGCTCGCACGGCGCTCTACGCTCGTGCTAAGGCACAAGCTCACGTTTATGTCCCTTTGCGTTCAAACAATGAAACAATGAATGGTTTACAATAATGAAACGGAAAGACTATCAACATAGTCGCTCCGAGTAGAGTTTAGCAACATTGAAGGGCTATGGGACCGATGGGTCGCCAAGGCGACTCCCACACTGGGAGTTGCGTAATGCGTGAATGAATGGATCAACAAATGAACGAACGAATGAATGAATGAATACATGAATGAATCGATGAATCAAATGAACAAGTGAAAGAAAGAAAGAAAAGAAAGAATACGTGAAAGATAAGACATGGAAGACGCTATCGACAGGTATGACGGGCACGTGCAACGGGGCTCGCTACCCGCGCTGTACGGACGCCAACCTGGTCGATAACGCATTATGGCTAAGGGTTAGCCTACGGCTCGGAGATAGCCGCTAAGTTAAAATGACAAGACAATACGAAATGGTCGTGGACAAACGGCACGGGCGATGGGAGGGAATACCGTGGCCGTCGTGTGGAAGGATTCTGCGGCACGGGCGTTGGGGGGGTAAACCGTGGCCGGCCTAGGCGGAATCAACGGCGCTTACGGGCTGCTTGGGTGCGGGCTTGGACACCAAGAGACGTAAGTAGGAGGGTATATTCAAGAGACTTAACGGGGTGTATCAGCCATCACCCTACGCTAAGTTGAGAATTGCCACAGGGGAATGTCCTAAATGGCTTGTAAAGCCAGCGACCCGTGCATGTAGATTAAGTGGACTATGCTGGTGGCAATCCACGTGCAAGTTCTTGCATTGAAATCAAAGTAGTCTAAGTTAAATGAACAAGTGTCTCCTGAACATGCTTGCAAAGTAACATCCTGAACATGAACGTGCTCGAAATGTAACATGCCTGAACATGCTTGAAATGTGCCTCTTGAACATGCTCGAAACGTAACACTAGAACATGCCCACGACGTGCTAGAACCCGAGACATGGACACACACTCGATATTGAATGCGTACATGAATCGTGTTATGTTATTATACATGAATTGTTGTTTAACTTGGTTTACCTTGAACAGGGAAGGCCGGACGGTAAGTATGGGTAAGTCGTACATGTATTTTCATGCGACACTTGAGTTCGGTAACACGAGATAGGCTATGCAATATGCTATAAAACTGATCCTAAGGCAAGATTAGAAAGACAATGAATGATAGAGATGCACAAAAGTAAATGGAACGTGTTTGGTAATGATGGCATTGTGGACGAGCTAGCCTCCCCACCAGTGCATAACAATGTACTGATAACCCCACAGTATGCTTGCAGGATAGCAGGAGACGCCGGCGGGTGCGGAGCTTCCATCGAACGTGTCAAGGCGCGGAGCCAACTCTGGGGCCTTGGAACATTGCAAGAAGCTGAAGCACCCTATACAGGGCATAATGTATCGGAACATCGCCATGTATCATTCCATGTTGTAAGCCACTTGGCACGCCTTTTATGTTTCAGAGAGAGAGCTTGAGCGATTTGTAATATCGGCCTAGCGCCGCTTGTAAACTTCTTGAAATTTAATAAAGAGATTTGGATTCGCTTCTACTGGTGTTCATTTTTACTTCCGCTGCAAATGGGGACACTCTGTGCGACTCTGTGGCCTAGACTCAAATCGGCCGTTTCTGGACTTGGCCTTGCACGGGCGCAACCTAGGCCCGTGCGGCATCACGCCTTAGCGAGGACGATCGCTCCTACGGGAGCGGGGCGTGACAACAGCTCCCTACTCAGAGGACTGAAACCCGGTTGCATCCCACCGGAAAACTCTTCCTTGCTGCTACCAGTCAGAACTCCGATATTCGCAAATGAGTTTGCGAAGGTTGAGGGAAGGTATCCAGACCAAGATATTCGATTGACTGGTCTTGTGAATCAGATAACAAGAGATGGATTTGTATAGCCAATTGGATATTGGCTCAATTTGAAGACAGGCTCAAGGAGATTGAGTTGTACCAAGCGGTGTATGCCACCGTTTATGGTTTTCTGCCTAATTCGCATCTATTTCTTGTATTGGCGGAGAGATACAACTATAGGACGGGGACTTTTATGACGCCATGCGGAGAGATCGGATTGGCTTTGCACGAGATGAAATACATCTCCAGCCTGCCAATAGGGGATATCCCCTATGAAGAATTTGTTCCGACCAATGATGAGTTGGATAAATTACGCTAAGAGAATGCTGAAATGGTAGCTGTATTTGACGAGCTACTATGCCACTACAAGATCTGCTCCTTGTACTACAAGAGTGGCCAGCTGGCACCTGTTACTCGACGAAATGGTTGCCATATCTCTTTCTCAACCATATCATGGAAAAGAAGACCAAGGAGCATGACAACTGTAAACCCACCTTCTTCAGACCACTTAACGATAGCGAAGTGATAAAGTTGATGGAGGAGCACAGTGACATGGATATCCTGGTTGAGGATGATCTTGCATATCCTCTTTTCAAGGAAGGAGATATTATTGAAAGCTACATGAGGATGGGCTATAGGCCCATGTCGAAGGAAGCCCAGCTGGCGGGTTTCCTCACTTATTGGCTTCGACGATACGTCGTCTCTGGAGCCAGCACCGTCGATCGCTTTCATCGCGGCGTACTATTTGCTATTGTCCGCTTAGTCTTTGGCTACCGGATGGATCTATTATCAGCGATGACTTGCAGAGTGAATGCTGGCCTCCGCCTTTTTGTCGATCAAATGCTTCGAGGAAAGGGCGAGAAAGGAAGCTTTCCTCGGCTGGAGCTACCATACACATATCTGTTCGGATGGCTGCTTCTGCACTATCTTTCACTGATGAACCCCAATATGGGTGCGGTGAGCGGCAGCTTCTTGAGGAGATTCTCCAAAAGCAAGTGGATATATACCACTTTAAGGGATTGCAGGCGTGTTCTGAATCTTGGAGAGGGATGGAACTTCTATTGTGTTCTCCCTCCAGCTGGCTACGAGCATATGTCCACCAACCTTATCGACTCTGGGAGGGCACAGCCTCTGGGCCACACAACTTTCGACTGGTTGAAGATGATCCGGCCATCTCACTTGGTGTATCGGTTTGAAGATGTGTGCTATCTGGAGCCTTATCTCCCCAGCCGCTTTGCACGCCAATTCGGCTATGACCAGTTTCATGTAGGCAACGCCATAACGTGCCTACAGGGAAAAGGTTATCTGATCGATGGAGCCCGGGCCTGGGCTTACTATAATGCTCGGGACACGAGGACGACGTTTTCGATGTCGCTAAGGAGCGATCATGGTCCTCGCATGCTATATACGTATTCGCTCTTCTACACATCAGCGAATACCTTTGCTAAAAATTTCAACTTAGCAGATAGCTTTGTGACAGCAACGCGATTAAAGAAGGGAGCATCTGTTGTGTTGGCTCCTGGTAATGATGAAGAGGATGAGCCAGTTGATGCACCGCTGGAAGCTTCGAGGGAAGCCAACTTCCCTGAAGAAGTCAACGAGCCGCTGTGCGTCTCCTTAAAGGTTGTCAGATCTCCAATCAAGGAGAGGAAGAAGAGAAAGGCGAAAGAACCTTCTTCTCCAGTTTCTAAGAGGAAGCTTGTCTTAGAATCCTCAGAAAGGGTCACTACCCGGTCGCAATCTCGGCAGCAGGCTGAGTCGACTCAGAGAGAAGAGGCGACAACTCCGACCTCTCTTCAGAGACAAGTAGATGTTGTAGACGTAGAGAGTCCGGAGAGACCTTTACGCAGAAAGAAGATAGTTTTCAGGAGGAAAGTGGCCACTCCTCCAAGACCTATCCTGTCATCGGTCATGACCAGTGCTGTCGCCGGAGTCATGATGTCGTCTACTACACCTGCCCTTGAACCTAGGTAGGAAGCTTTCAGTCCAGAGAAGAGGGACGAGGCTGTAGAGACCAGGAAGGAAATTACGGAGACAACAGATGAGGCTGCGAAGCCAAATAAGCCAGAAACATTTCCCGAAGCACTGCAATCTCCAACACTTATAACAGAAACCGCCCACCTTTCAGCTTCTCCTCGATCGCTACGTGTCGAAGAAGATAAGTTAATGATTGAGGCACTGGAAGGCTGTGACTTTGGCCTTCACGATGATGTAGATCCAGTTGCTGCCACTGATAGTAAAGAAGCACGAGAAGAGAGTGCAAGTGATAAAGATACATCAGCAGAGGCTGTTGATGACACTCTGAATCCCAAAGAGGATGCTGATGTATATGCATCCCCAGAGAAGAATGTGGTTAAAGAAGTAGCACCGGAGGGAGCTACTGTCACCCATCAAGGAGGTATTGGTATTGACCGATATTAATACCTTTCTTTTATGGATTAAATGGCTGACATCTTAATTTTTATCAATGCAGAAATTCAACTTTCTCTGAATCCTCCAATATGCACTGATATAGTGCAAATAAAGGCGATAGCCAGCAGTAGCCGTCATTTATCAGGCGGCTCTAAAGTAGGTAGTAGCCAGGCAGTAATGTCTGAAGCTACTTCTGCGAGGCTACAACCTATGTCAGCAGATGACAAACTTGCACTGGACCCAGCAATGGTAAGATTACCCTTACTTTTGATCCTTTTCGATAGTTGCTAATGACAGCAAACTAATAGGGTTTATTTGATTTCGCAGAAGAACATCTGGGAGGAGCAACCAGCTCTACCATGGCTCCCTTGTCCAAAGAGACCTCAACTCACGTTTAAGAACCTGAACGTCCACCTGTACAGGCACCTGCTGCTTCAACATCCATGGGAGTTGTTATGACCCGCACCCACTGTGAGGGTACGAGAACGTAACCACGCCCAGCCTACGCCGCAGTGTCGGCGGTAGAACGCTGTCCTAGGTCAACATACATCTAACAATATCTATCTAAACAGTTTATACTCCCCGAATGGGGGTGACATAGCAGTAAAACTTAATCACAACTAAGGAAGAGATAGCACGATATGAAATAGAACTCAAGGAAATAAATAGATGAAAAGTAGCCTAAGATAATCCCAGCAATATCCAGAAGCACGTGGTCTCAGATACAGAATGAAAGAATATATACAACTCTGAACTCCAAATATAGTCTAGCTAAAACATGTCTCAAGACTGCATAAAGTAAGATAAGCCTAACAAATCTAGTCTAGGCAATCGGGGTGATATCCTCAGCTATAGTTGGGTCCTCCTGAGAGTCCAGCTCGCAGGTGTCATCTAAGGCTGCCCCGTAGTAAGTATCCAGACCAGCCTCCTCCTCGTCCTCTGTAATATTTTTAACAGGTCCAGTCAGGACAGGAGCGAGTACAGTGCATCTCAACAGTTCATAGCAGGTTAGAAAATATAATCATGCAGTAAAGTAAGATATAGGTGCTGAAGAATACAGTATGTAAACAGAGAGAGAAAACTGTAATAGAAATATCTACTATAAGTAAGGAACTAACAGTGGCTAGTGAGTCAGAGTACATGATAGCACATGCGAACGGAACAGATTTGTACATGATCTACACTAAAGAGTTGTACATGATCTACACTACAGAGTTGTACATGATCTATACTACAGAGTTGTACATGATCTACACTACAGAGTTGTACATGATCTACACTAAAGAGTTGTACATGATCTACACTAAAAAGTTGTACATGTATGGTGATAGCACAGGAGTACAAGATCCGTATAGTACTAATCTGTGATAATGTCGTGACAGCACAAGTAAAGTAATTTAATGCAGGAAATAATTCTAAGCAGGATATAAAATGATCAGAGAATGTACTCGCCTGGTATCTGAGTGTCCAATATGAAAGGTACCGTCCGAGGAGTGGTGTCTGGCTCCTAATCAGAACAGCACAAGTCACAACAAGCCTAAAGTGGTCAAATGAAGTTCTACTATGCATTCTACATAATTCTAGGTCAATCTAGGCCAAAGTCAACTCTTGGTCAACTCTGGTCAACCCTAGAAGTCAAACTAGGTCAACCAAGTCTAGACTAGGTCAAACCAGTCTATACTAGTCTAGCAAGTCTATTCTAGGTCTAACAAAGCTATACAAGCCTAGACCAAGCTATCTCACACATTACCTAGGCCTATACATAACACATATATATATATATATATCTAAAATATAGTACACATATAGATCCCTTAAGTAATATAACTAGAAAACACCCTATAGGCTATATGTGTATACCATACTATCATATATGCTAATACATAAAAATATACAAATGCATAGAGAGGGGCAATCAATGTTCATGTGCATATGTGTATGTGTGTGTGTGTGAAAGAATGTGGAGAGTGTCACATGAGAGTGGAAGAGAATGATTGTGTGTGAGTGTATAAGAGTATGGAAACAGTGAGTGTCAGGTTCAGCTTAGCATAGGAAAAACAGTTTAGAAGTCATGTTCTCAGGTTTATCAATCATTTAAATACCATTGGTTCTCAGATTTTCAATACCCAAATCAAAACAACTCAGAACAAGAGGGGACAGGACCATGCCAAGGCTGTGTGTGTTGGTGAAACATGCAAAACAGTGAGAAAAGGAAGGGAAATTCAGATATTAACTCACCCCCCAACCAAAACAGTGTACAACAACACTCAAACCCAAATTCAGTTTTTATATTATCTACAAAACAATCTCAGATTTGAACCTTAAAACTGAACAGCCCATGCTACACATTACATCACTTTAAGCCACTTAAATAGTCCCCATCTTATGAATCACACATAAAACCAAATGACAGTTTCACCCCATTTGAATCTCAGGTTTGAATATTAAAGAAAAACAGTTCACACATCATTCAAAACAGTGCAAACCAATCAAACTCAGTTTTTGTGTATAGGGGTCTTGTGTATAGAGTTAATCAGGAAGTAAAGGGAAATTATCAGTTCATACAAGTCATGATATCATATTAAAAGTCACTCAACAGCCCCCAATGTAATTCCCAGATTTTGAACCCAAATCTCAACAATTCAAACCCAAAATCACCCTATCACTAGATAACATGTAGGTGAACAAGTTAGAAGTTTACAAACATGCAATTATCAGTGTTAATGGGTTAAAAGTTTATGACAAACTCACATTTAAAAATCTGGAAGGAAAAACAGGATACAGTGATAACTTACAGTTTTCAAGAAATTATGAAAATGGAAATTACCCAACAAATTCGAACTAAAATACCCATAGATAGGTTGGTACAGTATAACCACATTACACACGTGTCACACAAGTGGTTTGTGTCCACCAAAGTGGAAACAAACGTGTCCAGTACAATTAAACCCAAAATCGGGTAAACTGGGTACACACACCGGACAGCGTCGTACGGGTGTGCACGCGTGTCGTGCACCTGACACAGGCCATCTCAGGCCTCGTGCTCGTGTCCCCAACTAGACTAGGTCTAGGTGCTCGTGTCTAAGTGCCTAAAACGTGTCCTCGTGTCACCGTGTCCGTGAACCAAAGCCGTATCAGTGGCTAAGTACACACTGTGCGCAGAACAGTAGATTCTCCGTGCACGGCCGATATCTCCCAATCCAGACCATGAAATCTCGTGAAACTTGGGGAGAGTGACGACAGACAGTGCCCCAATGTTCCTATGAAATTTCGTGTCAAGACACGTTGTGTCGTGTCCTGTAGGGACCCCGAGTAGCAGGGGATCCCCCAGGCCTTACGCGAGGCCGTGTGCACGCGTGTCCAAACGACACGACACAAGCACAAAATCAACTCAGAGCTACAGAAATGGATAAGCGACACCAAAACATGATTTTTCATTCAAACACAAATCAAAAATAATACGAAAAGTTTTACTGTGGCATTTCCACAAACACCATGCACAGGACACTGGTACGTATCCAGATTGGACACGAAACGACACAAAAACTTAGGATTTCCTATTCCTACTATTAGGTTAGGTCTAGGGCTCCCTAATGATGCAAAATCTCAGGATTCTATGGTGAATATAGGAAGTTACCTCTATGTATCAAAATCCTCCAAAAAGCTCAATGAGTGATGTTCTTCACAATGGTGAAACTCCTCCAAAGCTCCCTAAATCTGAGAATACTTGATGCCAACAGAAAGTAGGAAGAATTTAGAACCCAATGCAATTTGTTTGGGTTAAAAAGGAATTAAAATAAATTTACTAGGATTTATTGAAGATGGAGAATTACCTCTTTCTAAAACTTGGCAAGAACACCTAATGGAGGCTAGCCCTAACTTTGGGAGGGTATTAAATAGGATGGGGGAGGCTAAGTGTCCAGCCATGGGCTGATTAGGGTTAGGGTTGGTTCATGGTGTGGGCCTATGGACTAATAAGCCTCAAGTCATTAGTCATGACTTATGAAGTCATAAGCCATTTTAGTCTAATCAACTCCAAATCACTCCTAACTAGTTCCAATGACTTAAACCTCATTAAAATAGGTCAAACCAAGTTTACTTAACCTAACTAAGTGGCCATAACCTAGATTAGTCACTAGGTTAGTCTTCTAGTCAACACAAGTCAAAGTCAACTATAGGCCCAAAATTAATTCTCCTAAAAATCACCAAAAATCACCAAAAATCATATTAATTATAATAAACCCAAATAATAATTAATAATTCCAAATAATTCACATAATTTTAAAAATGACCAAAATACCCCCAAGCTAGAAAAGTGGTAGTGACAGGAGTAGCTGCTACACCCGTGCAATAGCTACTAACAGATTTATAATTGGCTCCTTCACCAACCTTTTCTTCAATTCATTGGGACCCTTAGTAGAAAGGGTAATGGAGAAAGAAGAAGTTGGTTTCCTCACTGTTAGAGGTCCAACCTCTTATCTGATCAGTGTCATCCGAAATTAAGGTGATGAAGCTCAAGCTGTTTATCTTGAACACATCCTGGATGAGCTGGAGGAATCAGTTAAGATCTACAAAGATCTTAATCGGGGGGCGGTGGAACCCTTGGTAAATGCTGAGTTTGAGAGGATGTCTCGAGAAGCTGCAGTTACGAAAGCTGATTTTCAGGTTTTCTTGGACACTTTCGCTGCCAAGTCTTCAGAGTATAACTCCCAGATGGAAATAATAGCATTTGCTGCTGGGGAGAAGGAAAAGAAAGTTGCTGAGCTAAAAGCAGAGTTCGATCGACTTCAAGAAGAGTTGAGAATTGTTCAACTTGCTCTGGAAGAAGAGACCACTCAACATCAAGCTGCAGTCCAGCAACTGGACATTCTGACCCGCGAAAGAAATGAGTATGACAGGACTCATCAAGCTGAAATCACCCGCCGACTAGTAACCTTGCCGACTTTTGATGATAATTCTGGAATGGAGGAAGCTAGAAGGCGGGTGATGGATTCTCGTGAGGAGCGTCTTCAAACTTTAAAGCAGCAGATGGCTAGTTTGATGACCCCACCAACTAAATAGGAAGACTTTTTGTATCTTCTGTTTTGTGACATGTCTTTTTGTAATACCTTTTAATTTTGATCAATAAAAAGACATTCTCTTTGTGGCTCTATTATTTATTGTATATCTTATTCGAATATAAATAATAGCGATAGAAAATATATTCAGAGGTCCGGGACATAATATATTTCTTGATTTAGAAAATAATTATATTCATTATATCTGCTCAGAGGTAATGTGGACATGGCAGAATATAATTTGTTGAATATCATTATTTCAGTAGACAACTTAATCAAAGGTAACAAATACATGACAAGTTGCTGATGTGAATGAAATGGATGGAATAAACGGGTGAACCGTGTCGAATAGATGGAATGAACGGATGAACCGTCGAATGAATGCAGTGAACGGGCGAACCGTCAGATGAATGGGATGAACGGGTGAACCGTCGGATGAATGTAGTGAACGGGCAAACCGTCGGATAAATGTAATGAACGGGCGAACTGTCAGATGAATGTAATGAACGGGCGAACCGTCGAATGAATATAATGAACGGATGAACCGTCAGATGAATGTAATGAACGGGCGAACCATCAAATGAATGTAATGAACGGGCGAACCGTCGAATAAATGTAATGAACGGGCGAACCATCAGATGAATGTAATGAACGGGCGAACCGTCGAATGAATGTGTCGCTTTATTGTTTCACGAATCTCTGTCTATAAATAGAACAGAAGATTAGATGGAATGATCACTTTCACTTTTTAACACAAAGATGCCCTCTGGAGATGCATCCAAGAAGGCTGAGATTGCCCCGAAGGTTGAAGCGGGCACTGAAGAACGTCCAATCGAGCCGACCCAGCCAAAACAGACAGAGGTGGGCGAAGGTTCGTCTGCACCCAAGCCACCAAGGGACATCTTGGACTTCCTACTTGAACCAGGGACGACGGACGAAGAAGAGGCCATGAGGATGGCTGCTTGCAAGTTCCTGGTGGGTTCGAGCAAGGATGTTCTCGGCTCTTTGCCGATTATATTTTTGAAAAAGACGGTAGTGGTCCTCGTCCTGTCTATAAAAAGGATGATAGTGATTCGCGTCCTTGATAACTTGTAACACCATTTATAATAAAATAAAATAAAATTTTATTCATGAATTGTCTTATTGTATTTACATGAAATCCTTGTTACATTCATACATAGTATTTCTTAAGAAATTTGCCATTGATAGGCATCATAGCAACTCGACCGTCCAGCTCTGAGAGTTGATAGGCTCCATTTGAGAAGACTTTGCTCACGATATATGGACCTTCCCACTTTGCGTCGAATTTGCCCTTGCTCATATGAGTCATGGTCATAGGACGTCTGATGGTTAGAACTAGTTCTCCTTTCTGAAAAGCTCTAACCTTAACTTTGTGATTAAAAGCTTTTGAGATTCGGGCTTGATATAACTCAATATGCTGTTGAGCCAATAACCTTTTCTCGTCGAGCGCTTCTAATTCTTGAAGTCGAAGGAGATCGTTGTTCTCTGTAGTGAGCTCGTTGGCGATAGCAATCCACAGGGATAGGATCTGAAGTTTCAAAGGTAGAACTGCTTCGCAACCGTACACCAGAGAGAAGGGTGTACAGCCTGTGGGGTTGTGGACCGTAGTACGATAGGCCCATAGACATTCTCCAAGCTTTTCACTCCAGTTCCATTTGTTAGTAGATACAAACTTTTTAAGGAGCTTGATGATAGTCTTGTTGAATGCTTCAGCTAAACCATTAGCAGCAGGATCGTAAGCTGTCGAAGCGACATTGTCAATCCGATGATCGTCACAAAACCTGGTAAACTTTTGGCTAATGAACTGTGGTCCATTGTCGTGAATGATCCTTCGAGGTACACCAAATCTATAGATGACATGGTGTTTGACGAAGTTGATGACAGTACTGGTCTTAACTTCAGCCAGAGGTATAGCTTCAGCCCATTTGGAGAAGTAGTCGGTTATTGCTAGTATGAACCGATGTCCTCTAGAAGAAGGAGGGTTGATAGGACCTATAATATCCATGCCCCAAGCTTCGAAAGGCCAGGAGGCAGCAGTTGGATGAAGGAAACAGTTGGTGGATGAAATCTGTATAGATTTGACAAGCTCGACATTTCTTTGTATATTCGATGGCGTCAGATACCATAGAGGGCCAGTAGTAGCCCATGCGTCGGATACGATCTTGTAGCTTAGGGCCGGGTTGATGTGCTCCACAAACACCATCGTGAGCTTTACGTAATACTTGCTTTGCTTCTTCATCAGCAAGACAGCGTAAAAGAAGACCGTCATAAGTCCGTCGATAGAGAGTTTTGGTGGTCTGATTATAGTAAAACCGGAGAGATCGTCGACGAATACTCGTAGCCTCTTTAGGATCTTCAGGGAGTATATCATGAACCACGAAGTCGATGAAGGGAGCTCTCCAATCTTCACTGATAATATTAGCTTCAGTAAGATTACTGAACTCAATATTACGATTGTTTTCGATGCAAAACAATTCCCGATTAGAGACAACCACCACCTGCTGTCTTTTAACAGGGATGGCTAAGACTGCTGCAAGATTGGCTAAAGCATCTGCTTCGGTATTGCAAGCTCGGCGAACATATTCGATGAAGAAGGCTTTGAATGATGTAGCCATATTGATTGCCGCTTCATGATAAGGCACTAGATCGTGATGACGAACTTCATAGGTTCCTCTGACTTGGTTAACAACCAGCTTGGAATCGCCATAGACTTTAAGATATTCGACGTCTAGTTGCTTGGCTAATTGAAGGCCAATGAGTAGAGCATTGTATTCTGCCACGTTGTTGGAGCAAGGTTCATCTAAGGAGTAGGCTCTTTGGATAGTTGACCCGTCTGGAAAAATAAGAACAACCCCAACTCCTGCGACAATAGCACCATTTGGTCCAATCCTGGATGCTCCGTCGAAGAACAGACGCCAAGTAGAAAATTCTTCGGAGATCATATTTGATTCTAATGTCTCGTCTGGAATTTTATCATAAAGCTTAGATGTCTCCGGTATAGGATGAGCTGCTAAAAAGTCAGCCAGCGCTTAACCTTTGACAGACTTTTATGGAACATAAACCATGTCATACTGGGCTAGCAGAATGGCCCATGTAGCTAACCGAGAATTAAGTGTGCTAGGCTTCTTCATTAATACCCGAAGAGGATTAACTCGGGATATAACATGAATAGTTTAGCCAATGATGTAATGCCTCGTCTTTTGAACAACAAACATAAGAGCTAAGCATTCCTTTTCGACCAGACTATAACGGTGTTCGGCACCAATCATAGTACGACTAAGATAGTAGATGGCCTATTCATGACCTTCTTTATTTTTTTGGGCAAGTAAAGCACCCAATGAATGGTCTATAGCACGAACATACATTAAGAATGGTATGCCTGAGATCGGTGTCACCAAGACTGGTGGGTTCATGAGATATCGCTTTATGTCATCGAATGCTTGTTGACATTCTTTGGTCCAAATGAAAGATACACCCTTCTTCATTAGCTGAGTAAATGGTCTGCAGCGTCCAGACCGATTTGAAATGAACCTCCTGATGTACGCAAGTCGACCTTGGAATCCTCGTAGCTCTTTTAGGTTGCGTGAAGGACGCATCTCTTGAATGACTTTGATCTTCTCGGGATCCACGTGTATACCCTTAGAGGTAATGACGAAGCTGAGAAATTTGCCACTAGAGACATCCAAGAATGACTTGGTGGGATTCATTTTGAGTTGATGTTGGCGCATCAGGTTGAAGATAGTTCTCAAGTCTTGGATGTGATATTCCTTTCGATGACTCTTGACAGCAATATCGTCGACATAGCATTCGACAGTCTTATGCAGATGATCTCGAAAGATGGTACTCATGGCTCGTTGGTAAGTTGTACCAGCGTTCTTGAGACCAAATGGCATCACAGTATAGAAGTAGACTCCGCAAGGAGTACGAAAAGAAGTATGTTTTTCATCTTCAGGATTCATCCGAATTTGATTGTATCCAGAGAATCCATCCATGAAGGATATCCTTTCGAACCCACAAGTATTGTCGATCATGACATCTGTGATAGGGAGAGGAAACTCATCTTTTGGACAGGCTTTATTAAGATCCCGGAAGTCGATGCAAACTCGAACTTTGCCAGTTTTCTTCAAGACTGGGACAACGTTGGCTACCCAATCTGGATGTTGTTCTTTTCGAATAAAGCCACAAGCTATAAGCTTTTTGACTTCATCATCAATAGCATCCATCATTTCTGGCTTGAATCGCTTTTGATGCTGTTTGACTGGCTTTGCATTAGGCAAGATATTCAATTTGTGAGTAGCAACTTTGGGATCTAAACCTGGCATATCTTCATAACTCCAGGCAAAGATATCAA
This sequence comes from Iris pallida, assembly GCA_029216955.1. Classification (NCBI taxonomy): domain Eukaryota; kingdom Viridiplantae; phylum Streptophyta; class Magnoliopsida; order Asparagales; family Iridaceae; genus Iris; species Iris pallida. The sequence continues at coordinate 11,188,384 of JANAVB010041816.1, read as the reverse complement.
TGTATTCTCGAATAAGAAGAATTAATTCTTGCCTATCCGCCTCGGGGAGATTCTTGCTGATGAATATCGGACGAGGTGACCCGTCTTCTCCTACATCAATTTGAACTAATTAATCTTCGGTAGGAGGTTCTCGTTGTTCGAATCGGAGTTCCCATTGGGTATCCATTCGTTGAGCACAAGGATCTATTTCGGGACTTTCTTCGATATCTTCGTCATAGCCTTCTGGGAGTTCAGCGGAGACCATGTTAAAAGATATAATTAACCGATGAATCTGACCAATGCTGGTGTCAGAGTCCCATGATCTGGAATCAGAAGAATTGGAGCGTTCCTCACTATCGGACTCGGAGACTGCTGGAGATAAGACTGGAGGTGAAGCATATCCGAGACCTCTTTTCGTCCTGCTGTAGTACATCTCTGATTTTTCTTTCGGAACAACCGTACGGATAGGAGTTCGTCTACCTTTACCGTAATTGAGGCCATTCTTGAAGTCATAGCCCATCTTTCGGATGATGTCTTTTGATTGTTGACTATAATGACGAAGTTGGAGACGTCCTGTATCGTTACTTTTGCTATCATCCGTATAGCTAAATTTTTGTTCTGATCCATTACTAAAAAGTATTAGACTTTCGCCTCTTTTTCGAGAAGGGACAACAAAATATGAATCATCTGGGTGTTCGAGTACGACCTCTGTTTGAAGAGACTGTACAACCCCCATTGTAAATGACTGAAAGCTATCTAACATATCCAAATAGCACTTAGCATGATAAATGACATCAGTATACTGGAAAGGAGATGCATTTTCATTGATTTGTACATCTGTATTTACAACAGGACCTTTAGCCTTAGCAAGCTTGGTCAGATTGATTACAAGAGGGAGAGAAGAAGGACGTGAAGGAGGATTGGACTTGTTGCGACGGAGGTCGATAACAAGTGGCTCAGAAGAGGTGAGCTCCCTTTTATCCTTGTTACGAGAAATGACAAGTGGCTCAGAAGAGGTGAGCTGCCTTTTATCCTTGTTACGACGTAGATCAATAACAAGTGGCTCAGAAGAGGTGAGCTCCCTTTGATCTTGACCACCATCGGTTGGTTGCTTCCGGACTGGCAAGTGAATAGCTAGTGGTTTGGAGGACTGAGGATGAGAAATACGCCCTTTAACAGGTATGATGAGGGTGTCATTGGGCACTGCTTCTTGGTCTTCTTCAGTATCCAGAGCCAGCACTACCTTCATGAACTCATTTTTATACATGCGAGCATCGTTACAATATGCTTCGACACCTTTGAAAGGGTAGAGATCCACAACCTCTTTTTGAACCTCTCTATTGTCATCAACGTACTTGAAACATTGATGGAGAGTCGAAGGAACAATATTGTGTTCGTGAAGGAATGGTCTCCCCAAAAGAGCATTGTAAGAGCAACCATGGTTGTCTATAATGTAGAAGGTCACCTTTTTGCGAAGATTGCCAATTTGGAGTTTTAGGCGAATCTTGCCCAGAGGCTCACTCCTTTCCTGGTTAAACCTTAGGATGGTGGTGATTATGCCGAAAAGACTATGCACTGGGATCTTCAGTGCATCTAGCATTGTCTTCGGCATGATGCTGAGTGCTGACCCTGGATCTATCAGAATACGATCGACCTTCATTGTGTCGACGTATCCTGTATAGTATAGAGGACGGTCATGCCTATTGTCTTCCATCAGCATATCATCCTGTGTGAAGGTAATGTTTAGAATTAATTCCAACACACTGTGACAATGGAGGCAAGAGACAGGCTCTGCTTTCGGCTTCTTTAGAAGGGTTAGACAGGTTTCTGCCTGCATTAGAGCTTCACTCAGAGTTTCTCGAGTCTCCTTGGAGAGGCGCAAGAGCTCGAAGATTGACAGCTTGGCCGGTGTATTGGCTAGTTGTGCCAAAATATCAAAGTTGTATGGCTTCTCAAGTCCAGAAGGAGATGACTTCTTCAAAAGTTTGTCGAAGCGGACTTGTTGTTTGCCTTTGTCGACTGTTGTCGGCTTAGGGGGAATAGATTCTACAATCGGTGAAGACACAGCAGGGATGCCCTCAGTAGAAGCAGGTTGTACTGGAGCGGACTCAGAAGAAGAAGCAGGGTTTTTGGGATTCTCGGGAACCTCCCGTAAGTAGGCTTTCCCTGACCTGGTGTCCAGCAGGATTTTCTCTTCAACTATGGGGTCAAAAGACACCATATTGCAGATCTTTGTTCTGCCCTTGGAGCGGTCTTTTTGCTTAGAATGAGCCTCGAAGTCTGCAACAAGGTCCGGGTGGATCCACATAATCTCGCCGTTATCAAGAGATAGGGGAACGAGACCTTCACTCCGTGGAGGAGGGAGATTCTCGATCTCAAGGGTGGCCTTGGGGATAGGAATGATACCATGTTATACCATTTGTGGAGGAAAGTTACCAAACTGTACTGAGATCATGTTCGCGATAACAGTCTTCTCATCTTGTTGAAGGGTGACAACACCAGCATTGACTAGCTCTTGAATTTTGCCTTTGAGCACATAACATGCTCGAGTGGGATGCCCAATAAACCTGTGATAAATACAATATTTGGGATGATCAGTCTTACCGACCTCGTCAGGCTTCTTCGGGTCTGGAAGTTGGAGCTTATTGCTTTTGATCAAGCAATCGAAGATGCTCACGGTATTATTCTCATCAAATGAATACTCTACTTTCGGACGAATTTCCCTTGGTGGAGGGGCAGAAGGAGTAGAAGTAGACGTATGTGGAGCTACGTTGACAGCCAGAGATTCTTTATTCTTTAAATTGATGTTCAAAGTCTCTTTACCCTTGCGGTTGTTCTGGTGATTACCACTACTAGCTGTCGGGTGTTCATCCCGGTCGGGGTTAGACATGTGTACCCCCAACTGCTTGAACTTGTCAGCGCTAACTTCAGCTGCTTTAGCATTGACAATGAATGATGGCCAGTCTTGAAATTGAGTTGACCCCGTCCACATGCTGATGATAGGCAAAAGATTTGCCTTGCAGGTATCTATAGTGACTGCGGCCGGAGTTCCAGGAGGCATCTTTAAAGCTTCTCGGCAGAATCTTTCAATGAAACTCTCAGCAATTTCATTATTTCTTTGTTTGATCTTGTTGAGGGCCGACATGGTCATGTCATTGATTCCCTCGTAGAATCGCTCCAAGAAGATTTATTTAAGACCCGAGAAAGAAGTGATGCAGCCATCAGGCAAGCTTCTGTACCAATCGTATGCTACACCGGCTAAACAGCCGACAAATACCCTGGTAAGAAGAGCGTCATTTGGCTAAAGATGAACAGTCATTACCTCAAAGTGGTTAATGAACTGACTGGGAGAAGTGCTGCCGTCAAACAGTAAAATTGTGGGAATCTTGTACTTTGGAGGAAATGGGACTTCCTTCCATTCAACCGGATAAGGTTATTTGATCCCCAATCTCTGTAAATTGTCCTTCTCTTTGAAGGCCTCAAATTGAGTGCGCAAGAGTTTGACAGCTTCATTAGCATCCTCCGATGATGCAGAAGGAGCAGGCTGAATTATAGTGTTAGGGGGAGGAACAGCGTGGTAAGTGCTACCCCCAGCTCCTGACAGACTGGGTGTGGGTTGAATTTGTACAGGGGGTATTTGAGGAGATACTACCCCCAGACCTGCATTGACAGGTATCGACGACGCTATAATTTCTGGATTTGCAACAGGTGCAGCCAGTGGTACCGTGTGTTGGGCCACGATAATAGAATGCATACTTGCGACCATTTCAGCCATGGTCTTCAGCTTATCCTCCAGTGCAGCTATTCGTTGTTCTTGATTTGCCGAACTAGAAGCATCTGGGTCTTCAGTGACAACATAAGCTGTCACTTCTCTAGGTACAGTAGAAGATACTGTCTGTTCAGAACTTTCGTTGTATGTATCATAATCAGAGAAGGAATCATCTCCTGAATGAGAAGTAGGAAGATGACCAGAAGGATCTTGGAGAAGATTCTTTTGACCGATTGTGTGACGGCTTCGGGATCTGGTGTGTTGAAATACTCCTTCAGAAGATTCTTGGAGTAAATCTAGGTATCGTTGGCTGGGCCTGCGAGGCTTGCCGTGTTTGGAGCACTTTCTAACCCAGTGTCTCGAGAAGCCATATTGACGGAAGCATACAACACTTCGTCTTTGTCTTCTGACATTGGTTCAGAAGTTGCAAAATTCAGACGATCGAAGACAGACCGTTTTGTTGTCTGGCAACAGCACTTGATGACAACCTTGTGATTACAATGGTGTCCAAGTGGCTGAACTGGAGGTGTTGAGATATCGTCCCGTTTTTGCCTGAGGTGCTCTCGGAGGTCAGGAACAATGACGGGGCGAGAAGAAGTTTGAGGTATATGTTCTTTGACAAAATTCGGAATATGGTTCCGGTTCTTCAGATGTTTTGTCCCGTGAGTATACAGAGAAGTACTCACTTCATTAGCATAGGTATCAGGATTTTTCATCCTGGAAGTTTGTCTCTGATGCAGGTTCATCTTCGGCATTGGCTGCTTGCGTTTCGTCGAAGCTGGTCTATTGAGATAAGTCCGTAGATCAGCAAACTCACCCCCAGGGGTTTTTGTCTGAGATACCAGTAATTTTCTCTATTTTGGGCGGGATATCCGGAGAGTTGGAAGATCTTGGAATTCCGCTACTGGAGTAGGCAGAATACCTCTTTGATCAGTACATTGGAGAGAAGAGCTCTTGTTCAAGAGAGTTCTTGTACTGATTGGTGCCGAGGCACGTTCAGATGGATCTTCTACGGTAAAAATCGAAAAAGACTGAGAAAAGACCAAAGGGCCTTTTCCTTTGTTTTGTGAAGAAGGGTTGGCTAAAGAGCGTTTCCCTCTATTGTCTTCTAAGTCGTAGAACGAGGAAGTTTGAGAAAAGACCAACGGGCCTTTTCATTTATTCTGAGGAGGAGGAGGAACAGTCAACAGACTACCCCCAGTGGATTGTGCTGGAGCAACAGGGTGCTTGGAAAGAGGAACAGAGTTTTTCCCCTTGCTGTGAGAAGAAGGGAGATTAGCCAAAGGGCTATCCCTATTAGACTGAGCTGGAATAGCTTGTGCAGAGATTGATTGCGCCTGGGAAGCTTTGACATATGGCCTTTTGGCCACAGAAACTGTAGTTTGTGCAGCAGGAGTTCTGGCTTCAGTGGATTGCGCAGGAGGGAAGGAAATCACCAACTGCGCCAAAGGAAAAGGAGTCTTGGACTTTGCCAGAGCAGCATAGGAAGTGGCTTGCGCTGTGGCAAGAAGAGCAGTACACCGAGCAGGAGCTTTGGCTTGCGCTTTGGCAGCGCGGGTGGTGTTTTGCGCAGGAGCAGAAGTGGCCAGTGGCTCCTTAGCAGCAAAGACAGCAGGTTGCGCAGATGATTGTGCAGAGGACTGCGCAGAGGACTTTGGAGTCCACACTGAACGAATCTTGCTCTTGGCAAAGTTTGCAGTACGACGAGTAGCCCCAGAGTTGATCAACGTCTCGTAGGCAGTCTGGTTGACCTTCACAACCAGCGTCTTCTGCGTCTTTCCGATAGACGTAACGTCACATTGAGTTGTCACTTCCTCGTCGGAGGAGAAAGTCTTCGCCAGCAGAGTCGCCATTTTGTTTGCAAAAAACAAAAAAAAGTTCTTTTTATTTCATAAACTTTGTAAGAAGATTACAATTGAATTCTGGAAAAGTACAACTATAGGAATCCGATCTGAAGACGATCGCTTTATCCCTTGGACGATGTGAACTTTGAAGACGATAGCCTCTTAAGATTGCAGCAGCACTTGGACAAGAACTCCTGATCTCTGATGATGATAATGATCTGATCTTGATAATGAAGGACTTGAAACTCTATTTATAGAGTTCTGGAAAATAAATAATTAGTAGTTATTTCTGGATTGCGCAGGTTGGATTGTGCAGGCATTGGACTGTACAGACAGCGAACTGCGCTGGCAGTTACTCGATCGTGGCTCAACTATATTAGACGCGTGGTATTGTTTGATTGAAATGCGCATGGTCGTGTATAGACGGTTGCCACATGGTGAGCAATTGATGGCATGTAGGCCACGTATAAAATGTCAGTTATCTTGATGGATTGTGCCGCTTGAACTGCGCTAGATTCAGACTGCGCTGGGATCGAACTGCGCTGACGATGATCTGGCAGACTGCGCTTCAGTTGGGCTGGCAGACTGTGCTGGCTTTTGGCAGCTGGACCGTGCTAGAATTTGGACAGCTGTCCTAGAATGCGGTGCGGCTCGAGAAACGAAGAGGCTCCTCGTCTTTCGGGCTGTCAGTTGTCAGAAGATCTGATTTTGTGTCAGGTAATGATGACGTTGCTACGTCAGCATAGTGCGCTTGGATAGTGGCACAGTTCACCCTCGTGCAGTTGATTTGGTGCGCAGACTGTCTCCTGCACAATTCATTTGAAGGATGCGCAAGTTGATTTTTATTGCTTTTTTGATGGATGCAACTTGATTTTTAGGACCTACAGCGCCCACCCACGCGCTGACACGCTCTACGTGCATGTCGAACATGACACTTGGCCGTACGATAACTTGGCCAGTGGGTCGGGGATGTGTACGCCTAGGTGTACGCAAAGTTTCACGAGGAATGATTCAGAAACGAGCGAGAAATCTAGTCCGCACCGATTCAGTTCACGCGCGTATCGGGTTTTTCGATACTCGTCGCTGGACACGGTTTCGACCCGAAGAAGACCCGAGCACGTCCCACATGTCGAGACCGACCTATTTTCCATGTTTTGCGGGTTAATTCTGAGTATTTTACGTTTTTGGCATTTTTGTGAAAAATTGGGTTTTCTTTGAATTGGAAAATTGGGATTTATATGATAATTTGATTTATGAGTTTAATGGCAATAATTTCTGAGTATTTGGTACTTGGTCACTGTTTGGGACTTGTGGGAATCAACTCTCGAGGTTGATTCATATTTTCTACCTATTTTTGGACATATAAGGTGTTTTACCTATATACTTATATAGATATATATTTTTTTTTTTTTATTTTTTTTTTTTTATTTTTATTTTTTTTTTTTTTTTTTTTTTATATAGATATATATGTATGTGTATATAGATATATATGTATGTGTATATATATATATATAGATATATATGTATGTGTATATATATATATATATATATTAATTTCCTTAATGCCTAATTTCGAAATGCGTATTTGTGAGGGTCGAGACTATGATCTCAGACCTGGGAACATACTCCAGGTTCGAGTGCGACCTTCATTAGCTTCATATTAGGTATATACCTATATAAGGATATATGCCTATATGAATATATATATTATATATATGTTTTGCTATAATTGTAATATGTTATGCATGGATTACTCTTGTAGGCTCATACTATTTTTATTCTCAGATTTTAGGCTATGTACCAGCAGCCCAACATCATTATTTACTCACAAAATCATTTTCCTTTCCTAAATTATATATATAAATATGTATATATATTGGTGTATATATAATTGTGATGATTGTGTAAAGGTAGGTAATACAATATTTTCTTGTGATATGACTATAGGAAGTGTTTGGACAGATTAGGATCGTCGTTAGGAGTCTAGTTTGGTCGAATTGGTCGACAAGTTGACCAAGTTGACAAAAGTCAACTTTGGGTTAAACTTGATCCAAATCGACTCAAACAAACTCCGAATGACCTGAAATTTTGTGTATGACTTAGAAATTAGTAAATGGACTAGTTGACCTTGGGTTGACCAGGTTTGACCAGAGTTGATCAGGTTTGACCAGAGTTGAACAAGGGTTGACTTTGACCTAGATGGACCTAGAATCATATAGAAGTGCATTGTAGGTATTCCTTATGATATGTTAGACCTTGTTGTGACTTGTGGTTGTCTTAAATAGGTTTACATCACTCCAGTACAGTTACACAGCCTCATCAGCAGCTCAGATTGTCAGGCGAGTACATTTTCTGACCGTTTTATTTTTGCTTAGACGTATTTACATGTTATAGACTAGTTTACTTGTTGCTGTCACGATATACCACGGATTAGTACTATATGGATCTCTTCATGCGATGTTATCCCCTCGGATACATCGGGTATATTGTGCTCATGTACTTTATCATGTGCATCGTCTACTTATTGTATTCGTACTTATTCATGTATACTCATGTGACATTCATGTACACTCATGATCATGTGAGCCTTCATGTATATTCCAGTGTGCATGTGGACTAGCTATCCATATGACGCACTACTTTCATGTGCAATAACATAACCTGGACAGATCCTTGTGTACTGATTGGGGAAGGGGGAGTATTTATTTGGTTATGTGATCTACACCCTTTTCATGTGCAAATCTAAACTAGATTTAGGTCATGTATAACCTAAGCCAGTTTACATAACCAGATTGTGCTCTAAATCTTGTAGTTAGTTCAGTTCTCTATTATATCCTATATATTTATTTCCATATACCATGTTCCCTCTTTTACAGTCTCATTCTTTTATCAGCAGTTCATGTATATTATTCTATAACTTGTTTCATATTTTCTTTCATATTATGAACTGTGTGAGAGATATGTATTCGTTCCTGTCCTGACTGGACCTGTTGAAATATTACAGATGATGAGGATTGCTGCGACACTTACTATGGAGCAGGCCTAGTTGACACAGGTGACCTGGACCCTCAGCAGGATCCAGTAGTCGCCGAGGACTTGCCTTGAGTTAGATTAGCCTTATTATCTTTTAGTTATGAGACTTTGTGGTTGTATTGAGACTTGTTATGGTGTGATTTTACACCAGGATTTGTATTCATATTATAACTCTCTGCTGTAATTATCTTTCTTCCATTCTATCTTAGCTATTGTGATTGAGTAGTACCATTTATATATTATTCACCATTCGGAGTATTTACTAGATTGTGTTATCTATTGGACCCAGGACAGCGTTCTACTGCCGACACTGCGACGTAGGCTGGACATACCCACGTCTCGTGCCCTTACACTGGGTGCGGGTCGTGACACATTTTTAGTGGTGGCCCATGCATGTCCCAATCACAACTAGTGTGATTTCGTAGTGGTATTCGAACTAGAGTATCATTACATCCTGCAGTAGGATATAGGATATAAGTTAAGGTACTCAATCACATTAGAAAAACTCTTACCTAATTCTTGCTGTTAATTGTCTCATTTTGAAAACAACTGTCCTCCTTTGATGATTTCGCTTCTTTTTCAGTAATTGATTCCTTGTTTGATCTGTCTTCAAGATGGTGGAGACACGATCGCAGTGCTCTGGTCTTAGGGATACAACTGAGAGGTCTGCCACTTCTCGTCCGACTTAGCAGGACCCAGGGACCACAGTACCTCTTATTCCAGCTCAGGTGGGCCCGTCTGTAACTTTTGGGGGTGCTCCTCCACCGGTTCCAAAGACTACCCCAGGAGTTTAGGGGATGCTACCACCACCGCCCCAGGGGACAGTAGATGTGGCGTAGTTCTTCGCCTTCATGCAGCAGATGATGGAGACGCAACGACGCCAGGCAGAGGACATAAGGCAGGGTATTGATAATGCCCATCAGTTAGCGATGGTGGCAGTAGAGAACGTGGCTGCTGTTTCACTTAACAAAATGCCTAAAAATTAGCTTTTGAAAAAAAACTAAAAAAATGTACAAAAAGTACAAATTGTTCTGGGAAGTATTGCTATGGAAGATCTGAGAGTGATCACTTTGTTCCTTGGACCATACGATGATGATGAAGAAAACCGCTTGAAGAAGACGAACAATCGGAAGAACTAAGTCACCAGAAAGGTATCGAGCAACGACACTGATGGCACAGTCGAATGCTTTCCTGCTTTGCTTTACCCTGTTCTTGAGAAAGAGTTAAAGAAATGCTTCTGGGAATATCACTCTGGAAGTATGAGTTTTCTCAGAATCTCCTCTCCTGTCTCTCCTTTTATCTCTTGATGCTGTCTATGTGAAAATAAGTCTATTTATAGACTTGACCCTTTGTGCGTAAAAAGTAACAAAATCGGGTCTCTACGCAAGTAACTGTCACCCATAAGGTAAATCATCCTCTACGCATGTTGACACGTGTCCCATGTAGAGTTTTGATCTCTACGCATGGTGACACGTGTTCCACTACTTCAACAAAATGGGGAGAGCAAGTACACACGTTCCTCGATAAGTGTAGCATGAAAGCCACGTAAGCAAACCACGTTCTCATGTAGTCAGAAAAAATCAGGCGTAAAAATGACCCAAAATATATTTCCTGCGTAAAGTAGCAAACTGGCGTAAAATAGCCCAAAATAAACTTCCCGCGTAAAGTGGCTGTCACTTCCCGTTCCCAGAATACGTATTTATTTAATAGTTACAATGTACTATTCTGTATTTAAATTTCTGTAAATTTATGTTAGTTAATTAATCTGCTCTTTAAATTTTCATGTTAATTTATTTCCTGCAATTTTATTTCTGCACTTTATTTCCTGCTTTTATTCCTGCATTTATTTTCGGCTTTTACCTCCTTGCTGTGCTTGCGGGTTGGCCTTGGATGAACCCATTGGATCCGGCCCAATACTCCCACCTACCACCACCCCTTCATTTAAAGCCCAAAACCATTTCTCTCTCTTCATTACTTCTTTCCATTTCACTTCTTCTTCCTCATAACTCTCCCACCAACCTAGAAGAGATAGGCAAGTGCCAACTTGCTTCTTGATGGATCCCCATTTTTATTCTTCCATCATCTTCCTCATTTGATTCTAAGTCTCTTTAGTACTTAGTATTTTCAATTTCCATGGCTTATTTGTTGTAGATCTAAGTTTGATACATTTTCGGATTTCTTAGGTTTTGATCTAGTAAACTTTGTTATCTTCAAGTTTCGATGGTTCCATGTTGTAGAGAATTTCGTTCTACCCAATTTTGACCTATGGAAGTCCATATTTGGGCTTGGGATGAAGGATTTATGAAGCTTGGAAGCAATGGCTTCCATGGTTCCCATGGTTCTGTTCTCAGAAAATTCGGAGAAGAAGAACAGTCCCAGCCGTATGAAATCTTCAGGCGCATGGAAATCTTTATTCCCACAGCCGCATCAAATCTTCATTCCTCAGCGCATGGAAATCTTTATTCCCACAGCCGCATCAAATCTTCATTCCTCAGCGCATGGAATCTTTATTCCCACAGCGCATCAAATCATCACTTCCCACAGCCAAGGCGCATGATTTATTTATTTCCCAATCACTTCCCACAGCCAAGGCGCATGATTTATTTATTTCCCAATCACTTCCCACAGCCAAGACGCATGAGTTATTTATTTCTCAATCACTTCCCACAGCCAAGGCGCATGAGTTTATTTATTTCTCAATCCTTTCCCTCAGGCGCATGATATTTATTTCCCACAGCGCATGAGATTATTTATTTCCCAATCTCATTCCTCAGGCGCATGAGATTATTTATTTCCCAATCTCATTCCTCAGGCGCATGGATTATTTATTTCTCAATCTTATTCCACAGCGCATGATATTTATTTCCCACAATCTCATTCCTCAGACGCATGGATTATTTATTTCTCATTCTTATTCCACAGCGCATGATATTTATTTCCCATAATCTCATTCCTCAGGCGCATGAGATTATTTATTTTCCAATCTCATTCCTCAGGCGCATGGATTATTTATTTCCCAATCTTATTTCACAGCGCATGAGTTTAATTATTTCCCAATCATTTCCCTCAGGCGCATGATATTATTTATTTCCCAACCTTTCCCACAGCGCATGAGTTTAATTATTTCCCAATCATTTTCCTCAGGCGTATGATATTATTTATTTTCCGACCTTTCCCACAGCGCATGAGATTCTTTATTTTCCAAACATTCCCCACAGTGCATGAGATTTATTTATTTCCCAATCATTTTCCGCAGTGCATGAGATTTATTTATTCCCCAATCATTTTCCACACTGCATGAGATTTATTTATTCCCCAATCATTTTCCACACTGCATGAGATTTATTTATTCCCCAATCATTTCCCACAGCGCATGAGATCCTTTATTTCCCAAGCATTATTTATTCCCAATGTTTATTTTCCGAATTTGGCATTAATTAACATTGATTGTTATCTTGATTAATTAATGATCATGCGTTCCTAGATGGAACTAAGAGACTGGCTAGTCGTCTTATTGAAATGAATGAATGAGACACGTTCATATTAAGTATGAACTACTATAATCGATTGGCCGATTCCCGAATCTTGACATACAGGCATACATGCAGGCTTCAATTTATTTATTTATTTATTTTACTATAAAAGAAGCATGTGTACTTTATGGTCAAGGCATGATTGTTCCGTGGTTAGTTTGGATTGTTGCATTACGCTATGTAAGACCTACAACCTAACCGCACGGGCATCGTTGTAGAGTTGTGCATATCGTACCCCGTACGAAAGTACTCATTCCGAATGACCATGATCCACGGCATGGGATTTCACTCAACGTAGAGACTATTAAGTTAAATAAAATAATGATTGCATGGAGAGAATGGATTCCCGAGTTCTTACATGGCATCCCTCTTTGGGACTATTAGTGCCCAACAGGCCGGCTGGTTCCCACAGATACTGCAAATCTGCCACACGGACAGGGAACGGTATCTGCTTATATTATTGTATATTATATATTGATGACGGGCGTCCCGCTGGGACTCGTCTAATTCATGATTGGCGCAATTGATTGATTGGATAGACTAGCCTTGCTTGTTGTAAAACCCATAGTTTTTTTTTTTAGTTTGCATATTTTATTATCTTTAATTGTTAAATAATTTTTTAGAATAGTGTTAGAAAAATTAATTAAAATTGATAATAAATATTTAAGTGTAAAATTATTTTCCAAAAATAATTGGACTTGGATTTTGTTTGTCAGCCCAGTCTGGACCCAAATTGAAGTACAAAGTATTTTTTTTTATAATTTTCAAAGTTACAAAATATTAATTATATTTTAGGTCCAAAGCTCTATTTTACCAATTAAATTTTAAGCCTATTAAACCTTAGCTCAATATTTAGGCCCAAACCCACTATTTATCATCTTTAGGCTTTTGAATTTAATCCATTGAGTTGAGACTATTGTAACTTTCTGTTAGGCTTTTGGTTCTAACCCATTCACTTTATATGTTATGCTTTTCTTTAGTTTGGAGAGAGTTATCCAACTCTCTGTTGGTTGGAATTCTTCAACCGAAGGAAACTTCGGTTTTGGTTTTCTTCTTCATGGTCGACCCCCAACTTCCGAGCGACCGACCGCCGGAGTTCTCGCCATCAACGGCCGACTGTTGGCCTCCCTATTCCGGTAACTCCCCTCTTTCATCCCCTATTTAAACCCTCACCATCAGTCCCTTCTCCACACCATCATTTTCCCCAAATTTCTCCCAAACCCACCATTTTCCGGCGAATTTTCCGGCGAGATCCGAGCTCCCTCGGCCAGATCCGGACCGCCCCTGACCCGGCGCCCGCCCCCGTTCCTGAAGTTTCGCCGCCCCCACCGATTCGGCGCACCCCATCCGCCCCGGTCGACCCCTCTGGGCCGAGCACCTCCCGAGGCCCGTCCCCGTGTTCACCCGCGCCGTTCCCGCTGTACCCCGGCGCCCCGGCCCAGCCGCCCGTCACCGCTCGCCTTCACCGTATCCAGGGGTGTCGTTTGGTTCCGAGACCCGATTCGGGTTTCTGTTCGACTTCGGTTTGGGTATAATTCTGGAACTCCACTTTTCTTTTAGTCGGTGATGAATTTTCTGGTTCCCGAATCCAGCAGGATTTTGGTTTTTCGACAACGTAAATTCTACGTTGCAATTTCTGTTTTTCGGAATTTTCGGAGAATCGGGTGTCTGAGAACCTTTTCGAAAAGGAACTCTGGAGAATGATTATTTCTCTGGGTTTTCCTATTCGTAGGCTAATTCTCGGAGTTTCCGAAGGAAATTTGGAAATTACCCGTATTCGGATTTTCGGGAAAGTTCTGCTGATTTTCCATGGTTTGATATTTGGTGGGGTTTGTGTTCTGTTGTGTTTGGCTTTGGAAAATATGTATATGAATTTCGGGTTTCGGGAGTTATTCTGTAGGTTTACGGAGCATTTCCCAGTTTTTGGGTTGACCAAAAATAGAGGGAATGCTGCCGAAATTTTCGGGAAATTTATTAAATGATTTTCAAAATGATTTTTGAATTAAATATTATTTTTATAATATTTTGGGCGACAACCATAATTGGTTACTGGGCCCCAACGAAATGCAAACGCACCGGTTCGACCGGACGTTGAGGCAGAGTAGTTAAAAATGAAATTTTGGACCAGAGTCTGAGACTTATAATTCTCTTTTAATATTATTTTGGAATTTATTAGTTTAGTTAAAATTGTAGTTATTAAATTTTGAGACTAACAACATTTCCGTCTTATTTAATTTATGTAAATCGAGTTGTAAGGGCATAAGCCAATTACTTATTTGTGCTGGAAAAATGTAATAATTAGGATTCATTTTATTTCTTTTCTGGATGTTGTAGTGTAATATAAATAGTAGACTATATATTTATATTCACATAAATGTTAGGAATTAGTTGATTAATTCATTATTTTCACTTATTAAATAAATAATAACTTTATGTATAAATACAAAGTTTTTTTCGAATGAAAATTGGTAAAAACGAAGTTTTCCAAATAAATGGTTAAAATTGGATTTTTATTTATAATATAGAAACTCACCTAGGTACATATGTGATTGTGTTGTTATGAACAAGTAAAAAAATTAATTAGGACAAAAGATAAAGGTTGCAACTAGTGTAGTTAGTATGGTAACTTGGAGTCTGAGACAATTTCTCGAAATGTAGGATTTTGAGGAAGAACCTGAGTTTACATCTTGACGAATCATCTTTCAATCCAGTCGAGATTCAAGGCAAGTACATTTTATGTAGATTTTACAATTATTTTCACAATTGTTTCATTGCAAGTTTAAACCACTGTTTACACGAACTCCTTCGGGAGCATTGATCGTATTGTTGGGGACTGGGGGAATAGTGTACTGGATATGACCAAATCCAAACTTAGGATAATGAATGTGTTAGCTTTCCCCTCTTCACACGGGGACAAGCCATACCGTATCGCTAGGATACAAATGTACCCAAACCGGTCATATTCTTTACCTATTCATATCACTGTACTGTACTATTTCAAAATTGTTCATTTTCAAACTGTTTAAAAATGCATGTTATAAATTGTCATTTTAATTGTTAAAATTTGCATGAACTGTACTTTGCTCACTCCTGACTGGAGACCAACATTTTAGGTTACTCTGAGGTTGATCTTTCTAGAGTATCTGGTGGCACAGAGCTAATGTTCAACAATCCTGTTCGGTACCCGGCGGTACTACCTGACGACGATGGATCGGCGTCTCCTTAGATGCTGTTGGTGTTAGCTAGTCTTATTTCAGTTTTTTTGGATCTTTTAAACTTTTGTACTGGACAAGTTTATTATCGAATAAATGTTGTGGCAACTTTTAAATTCAAACTTGTTGTTGATTTACCTGCAATATGGATTACAGCTTACTGCCGCCGTCTCATCAACGGTGCAGGCTGGGCATGATCCGATTCGACCCAAGTATTTGGGGACCGGGTCGTGACATGTTTTTAGTGGTGGCCCATGCAGGTCAACTAAATCAACAATTTAGGAAAACTAGAAACAATTAGGAACACTAGAACATCAAAATTTCCACAACATAGGACCGATTTATATATGATAAATATTTTTATTATAGACTGGTAGGTTACCTTGCTTATGCTTGCATCCTAAACCTTCCAGAGAATGACCACTGACAAAACCAACTCTGCTGGCGATGTGGTATCATCTCCGGATCGAACCCCGCCTCTTCAGTCAAGTCAGAGCTTTTCACCCAACCAGCTGATTGATCATCCTCACCAATCATCCAGTGAAGTTTTCCCCACACTGGCAAATCCTACCTCTCCTTTAACTGGGTTACTTTTCTTTGAGGAAGTACCCACTCATGTTGCTTCACCAGTACCAGAGAACACCTCTCAGATGGTTGCTCTATTTCAAGAAATCCTAGAGTATCAGAAGATTCAAGCTGAACAGATGGATATCTCGAGAGAAGTCATGAAGAATATCAACGACGCAACCTTAGTCATTTTAAACCAAGTTGGAGCGGAACCTCGTCCTACGAGGGATACCCATGAGAATAGAAGATATTTGGGCCCTGTCCGACAACCATATTGCAAGAAGCTTTTGGCTTGTGCCTACTGTAAGAGACCTGGTCACCAAGCCAACATTTGTCGCAAGAGATTAAGGCAATGTTTGGTGTGTGGATCTGCTGAACATCAAGTTAAGGACTGCCTCTTATCTTATCATCGTATCGGAGCGTCTATTATGCCACAACCTCAGGACTCTATCCAACAGACCGTAGGAAGGGATGAAGCAGAATCAAGGATCTTAGAAGAGGAAGAAAATGGAGATGCCCAAGCAAGAACCAGAACCATGAAGAATAGTACTTAGGACTGCTGAGTAGTATTATCTAAGAAGCTGTAACAAGATGTCCCTAGATCAATTATGAGAGTTTTGTTGTAATTCTCTTATATGAATAAAAATCTTAGTTACATCTTCATGATAGAAGTTTTTCCCTAATAGTTTCTGGATTACCCTATGCATAGAAATATTCCATTAACCTAGTACCTAGCTCCTTCCCTATGACTAAGTGATACTATAGAATTGACCTGAAGGAAGCCAAGGAAATGAAGGATTAGATCAATGGACTAAAGGTGTTGGGTTTCATATAAGACGGAGCTTCACTCTAAGAAGCATCAGTCTTGTTTGTATCCAAGAAGGATAAAACAATATGGATGAGAGTAGACTATCAGGGCACTGAAGAATTACTTTTTCTCGACTGATGATCTATCCAAGTTGAGTGAACTTAAGGGTTTTCGGAGATTAACTTAAGAACTGACTACCATCAGATTAAGATCATGAAGGAGTACATTCTCAAGACGACATTCAACACCAAATACTGGTAGTTGAATTTTTGGATCATGTCTCTTGGAATGATGAATACTCATGTTGTGTTCATGAATCTCATGAACAGAGTCTTTTTATGAGTAATTGAATCAGTTTGTTGTCTTTTCTTTAGATAACAAAAATCTGATATACTCAAGGACTGAAGAAGAACATGAAGAGCATCTGAGAAATTTCTAGGAACTTTGAAGAAGTTTTTGGTAAGCTATCAAGACATGAATTTTCTTAGACAATGTGGTTTTTGCCATAATGTCACAAGAGAAGAAAATTTGATAGACTCTAGATAGATAGCCGCTGTGGAGAAGTCGTATATCTAAGTTCAATGGTTTCTTGGACTTGATGGAATACTACTGGAATCTGTGTAGGAATTCGCCAAGATTGCTGAGTCGATGATGAAGCTGACTCGAAAGAATGAAGAGTTGTCTGGACGCATTTAAGAAGCTGTAGAAGAAGCTTACCAATCCTTGCGCTACCCGCAGGATCCGGTGGTTTCACCATCTACAGAGATGTCTCAGGAAAAAGACTGGGTTGTATTCTTCAACAACATG
Organism: Iris pallida; assembly: GCA_029216955.1. Lineage (NCBI taxonomy): Eukaryota > Viridiplantae > Streptophyta > Magnoliopsida > Asparagales > Iridaceae > Iris > Iris pallida. The sequence goes on along the minus strand of JANAVB010041816.1, from coordinate 11,170,832 downwards.
GGAAAATAATTGTCTACATATCTAGGCAATTACGGACTCATGAGAAGAACTATCCCACACATAATTCAGAACTTGTTGTAAGTATCCTTGCTTTAAGGCTATGGAATTATTATGGAAAGGGAGTAAAATTATATACGGACTATAAAAGTCTGAAATATATTTCTACTCAGAAAGAGCGGAATATTGGGTAAACGAAGACGATTGAAGCTGATATCGATGGTTTGACCAAGAAGCGGCACCAAGACATCAAAAAGCTTGGACTGGAGATCATACTGCCTGGAGATAGAAGGATGGAGCTGGATGCTGATTCAGTACTGACGAAGTTGCAAGTGAGTTCGACTCCGATGGACAAAGTCGAGGAGACTCAGTTTCAAGACGAGGTACTTTGCAAACTGAAGGATCAAGTGTTGGTGGGAACACTTGAGGGTTTCTCAGTCACCAACGATGGAGCTCTGAAGAATGGTACGAGGCTCTGCGTACTATCTAGCTAATGGAGGAACGAGCTGATGAAAGAAGTGCACCAGTCGCAATATTTCATGTATCGGGATATGCGTACCATTAATTGGTGTAATTGAATGGAGAAGGACATTACCAGCTGCTGGACAAGTCGACTAAGGAAGTAGGAGCATAACGATGGACTTTGTGTCAGGATTACTTTGTACCCAAGGAGGGAAGGATACCAATTGGATTATTATGGATCAACTCATTTTTAAGTATGGTTTATTCACTGAGAAGTTGGCAGCATGGTACGAGAGGCACACTTGCTGGAATTATGGAATACAAACCGACGGACAATCAGTGAGGTTAATCCAGATGCTTGAAGACATGCCGAGGATCTTGCGTCTTGGAATTTGTAGAGCTTTGGAGAAGACCATTTACAATTGGAGTTTCCTTACAACAACTATCAAGTTAGCATCGTCGACTACTGGAGTTTGAAGAAGGAGATAGCATCTTTGTGAAGATTTCTCCTACCAGAGGAACGATCAATTTTGGCAGAGCAGGAAAGTTAAGTCAGGTACATCGGGCCATTTGAAGTTTTGAGACAAGTTGGAGAAGTAGTATACCGGTTAGCTTTACCAGCTAATCATTGAGGGTGTGCACAACGTCATCCACAGTTCAGAAATCGCATCTTGAATCTGAAGTAATATTTTGGACAATTCAGAGCTGGAGAGTAGATCAAGCCTTACAGTGCCAGAGAAACCAGTAGCAAGCGCAGTCAGAGGTGAGAAGAAGATCAGAAAATTTGAGCCATCTTAATTCCTATTTTCTTCAAATCTTTATCTTTTCATTTTGCACTTGACATACGCTGCTAGTTAGCCTAGTTTTGCAAGCTATTTCTTTTTCAAGCTTGATCACGACAGTATTTTATTGGGTGCACCCACTAATATATTGTCTAATCAGAGCCGGTGCATGATGGTCTGATCAACCTCGTGTACTTTGGTTCGCTTATGTATCTTTCTGCATATCATAAATTTGTCCCTAAATTGTCTCATTCACGACTACTTTGGAAATTCTTATTGTTTGAACCTGAGTTATGAGCACCATACGCGTGCCTGCTTGAATTGTGGAAATCCTGTCATACCTAATTCTTTAAATTTCGAGGACGAAATTTTCTAAGGAGGGAAGGTTGTAAAACCCATAGTTTTTTTTTTTTAGTTTGCATATTTTATTATCTTTAATTGTTAAATAATTTTTTAGAATAGTGTTAGAAAAATTAATTAAAATTGATAATAAATATTTAAGTGTAAAATTATTTTCCAAAAATAATTGGACTTGGATTTTGTTTGTCAGCCCAGTCTGGACCCAAATTGAAGTACAAAGTATTTTTTTTTATAATTTTCAAAGTTACAAAATATTAATTATATTTTAGGTCCAAAGCTCTATTTTACCAATTAAATTTTAAGCCTATTAAACCTTAGCTCAATATTTAGGCCCAAACCCACTATTTATCATCTTTAGGCTTTTGAATTTAATCCATTGAGTTGAGACTATTGTAACTTTCTGTTAGGCTTTTGGTTCTAACCCATTCACTTTATATGTTATGCTTTTCTTTAGTTTGGAGAGAGTTATCCAACTCTCTGTTGGTTGGAATTCTTCAACCGAAGGAAACTTCGGTTTTGGTTTTCTTCTTCATGGTCGACCCCCAACTTCCGAGCGACCGACCGCCGGAGTTCTCGCCATCAACGGCCGACTGTTGGCCTCCCTATTCCGGTAACTCCCCTCTTTCATCCCCTATTTAAACCCTCACCATCAGTCCCTTCTCCACACCATCATTTTCCCCAAATTTCTCCCAAACCCACCATTTTCTGGCGAATTTTCCGGCGAGATCCGAGCTCCCTCGGCCAGATCCGGACCGCCCCTGACCCGGCGCCCGCCCCCGTTCCTGAAGTTTCGCCGCCCCCACCGATTCGGCGCACCCCATCCGCCCCGGTCGACCCCTCTGGGCCGAGCACCTCCCGAGGCCCGTCCCCGTGTTCACCCGCGCCGTTCCCGCTGTACCCCGGCGCCCCGGCCCAGCCGCCCGTCACCGCTCGCCTTCACCGTATCCAGGGGTGTCGTTTGGTTCCGAGACCCGATTCGGGTTTCTGTTCGACTTCGGTTTGGGTATAATTCTGGAACTCCACTTTTCTTTTAGTCGGTGATGAATTTTCTGGTTCCCGAATCCAGCAGGATTTTGGTTTTTCGACAACGTAAATTCTACGTTGCAATTTCTGTTTTTCGGAATTTTCGGAGAATCGGGTGTCTGAGAACCTTTTCGAAAAGGAACTCTGGAGAATGATTATTTCTCTGGGTTTTCCTATTCGTAGGCTAATTCTCGGAGTTTCCGAAGGAAATTTGGAAATTACCCGTATTCGGATTTTCGGGAAAGTTCTGCTGATTTTCCATGGTTTGATATTTGGTGGGGTTTGTGTTCTGTTGTGTTTGGATTTGGAAAATATGTATATGAATTTCGGGTTTCGGGAGTTATTCTGTAGGTTTACGGAGCATTTCCCAGTTTTTGGGTTGACCAAAAATAGAGGGAATGCTGCCGAAATTTTCGGGAAATTTATTAAATGATTTTCAAAATGATTTTTGAATTAAATATTATTTTTATAATATTTTGGGCGACAACCATAATTGGTTACTGGGCCCCAACGAAATGCAAACGCACCGGTTCGACCGGACGTTGAGGCAGAGTAGTTAAAAATGAAATTTTGGACCAGAGTCTGAGACTTATAATTCTCTTTTAATATTATTTTGGAATTTATTAGTTTAGTTAAAATTGTAGTTATTAAATTTTGAGACTAACAACATTTCCGTCTTATTTAATTTATGTAAATCGAGTTGTAAGGGCATAAGCCAATTACTTATTTGTGCTGGAAAAATGTAATAATTAGGATTCATTTTATTTCTTTTCTGGATGTTGTAGTGTAATATAAATAGTAGACTATATATTTATATTCACATAAATGTTAGGAATTAGTTGATTAATTCATTATTTTCACTTATTAAATAAATAATAACTTTATGTATAAATACAAAGTTTTTTTCGAATGAAAATTGGTAAAAACGAAGTTTTCCAAATAAATGGTTAAAATTGGATTTTTATTTATAATATAGAAACTCACCTAGGTACATATGTGATTGTGTTGTTATGAACAAGTAAAAAAATTAATTAGGACAAAAGATAAAGGTTGCAACTAGTGTAGTTAGTATGGTAACTTGGAGTCTGAGACAATTTCTCGAAATGTAGGATTTTGAGGAAGAACCTGAGTTTACATCTTGACGAATCATCTTTCAATCCAGTCGAGATTCAAGGCAAGTACATTTTATGTAGATTTTACAATTATTTTCACAATTGTTTCATTGCAAGTTTAAACCACTGTTTACACGAACTCCTTCGGGAGCATTGATCGTATTGTTGGGGACTGGGGGAATAGTGTACTGGATATGACCAAATCCAAACTTAGGATAATGAATGTGTTAGCTTTCCCCTCTTCACACGGGGACAAGCCATACCGTATCGCTAGGATACAAATGTACCCAAACCGGTCATATTCTTTACCTATTCATATCACTGTACTGTACTATTTCAAAATTGTTCATTTTCAAACTGTTTAAAAATGCATGTTATAAATTGTCATTTTAATTGTTAAAATTTGCATGAACTGTACTTTGCTCACTCCTGACTGGAGACCAACATTTTAGGTTACTCTGAGGTTGATCTTTCTAGAGTATCTGGTGGCACAGAGCTAATGTTCAACAATCCTGTTCGGTACCCGGCGGTACTACCTGACGACGATGGATCGGCGTCTCCTTAGATGCTGTTGGTGTTAGCTAGTCTTATTTCAGTTTTTTTGGATCTTTTAAACTTTTGTACTGGACAAGTTTATTATCGAATAAATGTTGTGGCAACTTTTAAATTCAAACTTGTTGTTGATTTACCTGCAATATGGATTACAGCTTACTGCCGCCGTCTCATCAACGGTGCAGGCTGGGCATGATCCGATTCGACCCAAGTATTTGGGGACAGGGTCGTGACACTTGTCCATAGTAAGAACTGAGAAATCTTTATTGCATAATTCCAGGATAACTTGGAACTCACAGTAGTAAGCCGTAGGAGTTGGATGGCCCTTTAAGTTGATTTGTTTGTGTACTGTACCTACTCTGTTACCTAACTGAGATGATCAGAACATCAGGACATGACGGGCCAACTTCTGTCCTTGTTTGGTTGGGAGGTTGGTTCGAAGTGTCGTGATGTTATGTGAATCCCAGTAGCAAGCAGAGATCTATTATTATATTCTCTTAATTACTGGTTTAATGTCTCATATCGTGCTTCCTTGCAGTACTTGCTGTTAGAGGTCTAACCTCTCTGGTTTTGCATGGCGAGATTTAGAGCCGGTTCCCGAGGACTCAACTTACTTCTACCTCCAAGATGGTCAACACTAGAGGGATGATCGCAGGAGGACTCGAGTGGGTTTCTTACTTCCCCGCTCGTTTTGTTATTTACCTGATACTTTGCCGTTTGGCACCGACATGTTAGTCGGATCGTCTTGTACTTACTTTTACATAATTGTAACTAAAGTCAGACTGCAGCTGATAACAATTGTGTATATTTTTTCTACATCAGATCTGGCTATGTTTTGTAAAGCCAGATATCAAGAACATTTTGACAGAGCGTTTGGGATGCCTTACTGCTTTATCTTACATGTTCTCTATTACTGTTTCTTGTTCGAATGGTTGAGACAATAGATGTGAAGTGACCATAGTGAGACCTTTATGTAGTATGCACCCCCTTGTCTGGTTAGACAGTATTGATCGTATTATACGGTATTCATCTACCCGTAATACGTAGCTGGCTGAGTCATTCCCCCGCTCTCCAGTATTCTGGTTCTGGGGCGTGACAAGGTTTTAGTGGTGGCCCATACAGGTCTGATTTCAGACTTGTGGGGTATTTTAATTTTTAGGATGTCTCAATCACACATGTTTCCCCTTGATCTCCTGATTCGTATTCTCGATTCTAGCTTGACATTCCGGTATCCTTTGACTTCATTGATCTTCCCTGTCCGACCGTTTGATTATTCTCTTGTCCCTTTTCTTAGGGGCACCACGTCCGCATCTGTCAGGATTGGGCAACAACAACAAGGGCAACATGGGCAACCTGACCAGGTTGGTCAGCAACAAGAGCCAGTACAACCTCAAGAGGCTATTCAAGAAGAGGTGATAGTGGAACCAGCAGTTGGACCGCAGTATCCGGAGGTTCCAACACCACCAATAGTTCCACCTACCCCAGTGGAAGTGGACACACCAGCCCTTCTGGAGATCATGAGAGGGATGATGGCTACTCAGCAACATCAGATGTTAGCCCAGCAGCGCATGCACGCTCAGTTACAAGAGCAGAATGTGTTGCTCAACCAAGGGTTGCAGACAGCTTTGGAAAGAGGGGCCAGGCCGGATTCAGGAGCATCAGCCCGGTTTTGCAAGTACAACCCCCGCCGTTTCGAAGGCACGGAGGATGCCATCTCAGCAGATGCATGGCTTAAGGATATTGAGGCTATTTTGACAGCCGCTAAGGTGCCGGCAGAAGAACGTGTAGATCAGGTGAAGTTGTTACTTCAGGATCTCGCACGTGATTGGTGGAAATCAGAGGAGGTAGGCATCAGACGTCCTGTGGCTTGGGACGATTTTACAGCAAGGTTCAAGACAAAGTACTATGGAGTTGTGGCACAGTTTGAGCTACAACAGAAGTTTATCAATCTTAGACAGGCTGGCAAGACGGTAGATGCTTATGCAGCGGAGTTCTGCAGATTGAGTAGGTTCGCCCCGGAGATGGTAGCCACAGAGAGCCAGAGGGCTATGAGGTTCCAGCAAGGGTTTCATCTTGAGCTCTTGCAATTGATAGAGGGGCACAATTACCAGACTTTTGATGAAGTATTGACGGCAACTCGAAGGCATGAGATAACCATTCAGAGGCTTGCGGCAAGGACTAGAGGTCAGAAGAGATCCTACAGTCAGATTGAAGGAGAAGGGGGAGCAGCTCCCCGAACAACAGTACCGTCCCTTGGCATCCGCATTCATGATGTGGCAATGCGAGGGCCAGCACCACCACCAAGGCAGCAGCAACAGCATCAGAGGAAGAACCAGCAACCCCCAGCGGGCTGCACTTATTGTGGGAAGATAGGGCACACTAGAGATGTGTGTCGGACATTGAACGGGCAGTATTTGATATGTGGAAACCCAGATCATCGGGTTACCACATGTCCCATGAATTCGAGGTCAGGAGGACCAGTACAACAGTTTCCTGCTCTGCCAGCACCAGGGGCAGGACAGTATCGAGGACCAGCGGTAGCAGTGAGACCGTTGGCCCAGCGTCCGTTCATGACGCAGGCTCAAATGTTTCGGCAGCAGGGACCGCCGATGCAGCAACATCAGCATAGACCACCCCAGCATCACCAAGGCAGGGGCCAGCGGCAGCACCAGGCTAGGCTGCAGCATGGAAACCAGCAAGGAGGTCGAGGGCAGGCATTCACTCTGTCCTTGGAAGAGGCATTAGCATCGGGAGATGTTGTGGCAGGTAACATTCTCGTCGCCTCATATCCCGCAGTAGCATTGTTTGATTCGGGAGCATCCCATTCATTTATATCTGCACAATTTGCAACACGGCTAGGAATGGAGTTCGAGGCATTGCCAGGGAGGTTGAATATACTCACTGGTAATGGGCTCGTAGGAGTTAGTAGAGTTATTCTAGCGTGTAGCGTTGTAGTTTGCGGGCATTCCTTACCCGCCCGGTTGATAGAATTTCCTGTTGGAAATTTCGACGTTATCTTAGGCATGGACTGGCTGAAAGACAGTCATGCGACAATAGATTGTCGTAGAGGGAGTGTATCTTTTGATATTCCAGGCACGAAGCGGTTCACCTTAGTCAGATCAGTAGCAACTCAACAAGAGCAGGGAGTAGTGACGGCAATGGTTCAAGTTCCGAAGGTAGTTGAAGAATTTCTGGACGTATTTTCCGAAGAACTTCCAGGTCTACCACCAGTTAGAGATATTGAGTTCAGTATAGAATTGGCACCTGGAACTAAACCGATATCAGATCGGGTTTACAGAATGGCAGATTCAGAGCAGGCCAAGGTATATCAGCACATAGAGGAACTGAAGGAGAAGAAGTTCATCCAAGCTAGCGTGTCACCCTGGGCAGCACCAGTGGTACTTGTGGGGAAGAAGGATGGGTCATCCAGATTATGCATCGATTACAGGAAGCTTAACGCGGCAACAGTGAAGAACAAGTACCCACTACCCAGGATCGACGACTTATTTGATCAGTTGAGCAGGGCCAGAGTTTTCTCCAAGATAGATCTTCGTTCAGGGTATCATCAAGTGAGGGTTCGGAAGGAAGACATTCCCAAGACAGCATTCAGGTCGAAGTATGGGCATTATGAATTCTTAGTAATGCCGTTTGGTTTGACCAATGCTCCAGCAATATTTATGGATTTGATGAACCGCATCTTTATGCCGTACTTAGATCAGTTTGTCGTTGTATTTCTCGACGACATTCTTGTATACTCTGCTAGTGAAGAGGAGCATGAAGACCACCTCAGGAAAGTGTTACAGGTTCTGAGAGAGAACCAGTTGTATGCCAAGCTCAGCAAATGTGAGTTTTGGTCGGATCACATTTCATTTCTGGGTCATATCATATCAGGAGCTGGAGTAGCAGTGGATCCCAAGAAGGTAGAAGCAGTAGAAAGTTGGCCAGTACCCAAGACCGTAGCAGATGTGCGAAGTTTCTTGGGATTGGCAGGATATTACAGAAGGTTTATATCAGACTTTGCAAGGCTTTCAGCACCCATGACTCGCTTGACACGGAAGGATGTACCATTCGTCGGGTCGGCAGAATGCCAGACATCATTTGAGAATCTGAAGCAGAAGTTGATATCAGCGCCTATTCTTACATTGCCAGTTGGACCCGAAGGTTTTACTGTTTATTGTGATGCGTCAGATAAAGGACTTGGATGTGTCCTCATGCAACATGGGAAGGTGATAGCGTATGCATCTAGGCAGCTTCGAGACCACGAGAAGAATTACCCAACTCATGATTTGGAGTTGGCGGCAGTAGTATTCGCTTTGAAGCTATGGAGGCATTACTTATATGGTGACCGAGTGGAGATGTACACGGACCACAAAAGTCTGAAGTACATCTTTACTCAGAAGGAACTGAACATGAGGCAGAGAAGATGGTTGGAGTTGATCAAGGATTATGACGTAGAGCTTCAGTATCATCCAGGCAAGGCTAATGTGGTAGCAGATGCTCTCAGCAGGAGAGGCGGCACATTTATGTTAACAACACAGAGGCATATCTTAGAAGACCTTCAAGAGATGGGCATCGAGGTTATACTTCCTAGTGATGTAGGAGTTCTGGCGAGTCTACAAGTTCAATCCAACTTGGTAGATAGGATCAAGGCAGCTCAGGCACAAGACCCAAGGATTCAGAAGCTTAGGGAAGAATGTGAGTCAGGACTCAGGAAGGAGATGCAAATCTATGAAGATGGTACGCTTAGGTTTGGGTCACGTCTATGTGTGCCTAGTAGAGATATCAGACAGGAGGTTATGGCAGAAGCTCACAGCTCTCAGTATTCTATTCACCCTGGAGGGACCAAGATGTACCAAGATATCAAGCAGCACTTCTGGTGGAACGGGATGAAGAGGGAGATAGCTAGATTCGTTTCCCGTTGCTTGGTATGTCAGCAAGTGAAGGCAGAGCAGCAGAGGCCAGCTGGATTATTGCAACCGCTTCCTATCCCGGAATGGAAGTGGGAGCATATTACAATGGACTTTGTGACCGGTTTACCGAGATCCCCAAGTGGTAAGGATGCTATTTGGGTAATCGTAGATCGGCTTACGAAGGTGGCACATTTTCTTCCTTTCAGAGTAGGTCAATCTACGGAGAAGTTGGCAGAATTGTATATGCAGCAGATAGTCAGACAGCATGGGGTCCCAGTCAGTATTGTGTCAGACAGAGATACCCGTTTTATATCACATTTTTGGAAGAGCTTACATCATAGCCTGGGTACCAAGTTAAGGTTTAGCACGGCTTACCATCCCCAGACAGACGGGCAATCAGAAAGAACAATTCAGACTTTGGAAGACATGTTGCGAGCTTGCACTCTGGATTTTGGAGGATCTTGGGAGAGCCACCTGCACTTAGTCGAGTTCTCGTACAACAACAGTTATCAAGCAAGTATCCATATGGCGCCATTTGAAGCACTATATGGTAAGAAGTGTAGGTCGCCACTTGCGTGGGACGATATTGGGGAGAGAAAGATGTTAGGCCCGGAGATGATTATTCAGAGAGTGGAAGTGATTAAAGGAATTAGAGAGCGACTTCGAGTTACGCAGGATCGGCATCGTCATTGGGCAGACCAGCATCGTAGGCCGCTAGAATTTTCTGTTGGGGACCACGTATTCTTGCGGATCTCACCTACCCGTGGGGTCATTAGATTTGGCATTCGCGGAAAGTTGAGTCCCCGATACGTGGGCCCGTTTGTTATCCTTGAGAGGGTAGGCGATGTTGCTTATCGTTTATCCCTTCCACCTTCGTTACGAGAGGTGCATGACGTATTTCATGTATCTCAGTTGCGAAGGTATGTATTGGACCCAAGCCATGTCCTTGATCATTCTGAGCTGGTTGTTGGTACCAACCTGTCTTACGAGGAACAGCCTGTGTCTATTTTGGACCGAAGAGAGAAGATACTCAAGAACCGAACAATTAACCTTGTCCGGGTCGCTTGGGGTCATCACTCTTTAGGGGAGTCAACGTGGGAACGTGAGGATGATATCCGATCACGGTATCTGCACCTGTTTGACTCACAAGGTATATTTCCTTCTGTATACCTTGATTGTCTTAACTCCTCATGCTTGTCACCTTATGAGTAGAATTACTTAATGTTGTAGATTGTTAGATGTAGATACATTACTTGTTATTATCATTGTAGAATGATTGCTTACTCAATTGTTTATACTTAGATTAGTTTAGCTTCGATATTTCTATCATGCTTAGATCTGAAATTCCGAGGACGGAATTTTTCTAAGGAGGGTAGAGATGTCACTTCCCGTTCCCAGAATACGTATTTATTTAATAGTTACAATGTACTATTCTGTATTTAAATTTCTGTAAATTTATGTTAGTTAATTAATATGCTCTTTAAATTTTCATGTTAATTTATTTCCTGCAATTTTATTTCTGTACTTTATTTCCTGCTTTTATTCCTGCATTTATTTTCGGCTTTTACCTCTTTGCTGTGCTTGCGGGTTGGCCTTGGATGAACCCATTGGATCCGGCCCAATACTCCCACCTACCACCACCCCTTCATTTAAAGCCCAAAACCATTTCTCTCTCTTCATTACTTCTTTCCATTTCACTTCTTCTTCCTCATAACTCTCCCACCAACCTAGAAGAGATAGGCAAGTGCCAACTTGCTTCTTGATGGATCCCCATTTTTATTGTTCCATCATCTTCCTCATTTGATTCTAAGTCTCTTTAGTACTTAGCATTTTCAATTTCCATGGCTTATTTGTTGTAGATCTAAGTTTGATACATTTTCGGATTTCTTAGGTTTTGATCTAGTAAACTTTGTTATCTTCAAGTTTCGATGGTTCCATGTTGTAGAGAATTTCGTTCTACCCAATTTTGACCTATGGAAGTCCATATTTGGGCTTGGGATGAAGGATTTATGAAGCTTGGAAGCAATGGCTTCCATGGTTCCCATGGTTATGTTCTCAGAAAATTCGGAGAAGAAGAACAGTCCCACCCGCATGAAATCTTCAGGCGCATGGAAATCTTTATTCCCACAGCCGTATCAAATCTTCATTCCTCAGCGCATGGAAATCTTTATTCCCACAGCCGCATCAAATCTTTATTCCTCAGCGCATGGAATCTTTATTCCCACAGCGCATCAAATCATCACTTCCCACAGCCAAGGCGCATGATTTATTTATTTCCCAATCACTTCCCACAGCCAAGGTGCATGATTTATTTATTTCCCAATCACTTCCCACAGCCAAGGCGCATGAGTTATTTATTTCCCAATCACTTCCCACAGCCAAGGCGCATGAGTTTATTTATTTCTCAATCCTTTCCCTCAGGCACATGATATTTATTTCCTACAGCGCATGAGATTATTTATTTCCCAATCTCATTCCTCAGGCGCATGAGATTATTTATTTCCCAATCTCATTCCTCAGGCGCATGGATTATTTATTTCTCAATCTTATTCCACAGCTCATGATATTTATTTCCCACAATCTCATTCCTCAGGCGCATGGATTATTTATTTCTCAATCTTATTCCACAGCGCATGATATTTATTTCCCACAATCTCATTCCTCAGGCGCATGAGATTATTTATTTCCCAATCTCATTCCTCAGGCGCATGGATTATTTATTTCCCAATCTTATTTCACAGCGCATGAGTTTAATTATTTCCCAATCATTTCCCTCAGGCGCATGATATTATTTATTTCCCAACCTTTCCCACAGCGCATGAGTTTAATTATTTCCCAATCATTTCCCTCAGGCGCATGATATTATTTATTTCCCAACCTTTTCCACAGCGCATGAGATTCTTTATTTCCCAAACATTCCCCACAGTGCATGAGATTTATTTATTCCCCAATCATTTTCCACAGTGCATGAGATTTATTTATTCCCTAATCATTTTCTACACTGCATGAGATTTATTTATTCCCCAATCATTTTCCACACTGCATGAGATTTATTTATTCCCCAATCATTTCCCACAGCGCATGAGATTTTTTATTTCCTAAGCATTATTTATTTCCCAATGTTTATTTTCCGAATTTGGCATTAATTAACATTGATTGTTATCTTGATTAATTATTGATCATGCGTTCCTAGATGGAACTAAGAGACTGGCTAGTCGTCTTATTGAAATGAATGAATGAATGAGACACGTTCATATTAAGTATGAACTACTATAATCGATTGGCCGATTCCCGAATCTTGACATACAGGCATACATGCAGGCTTCAATTTATTTATTTATTTATTTTACTATAAAAGAAGCATGTGTACTTTATGGTCAAGGCATGATTGTTCCGTAGTTAGTTTGGATTGTTGCATTACGCTATGTAAGACCTACAACCTAACCGCACGGGCATCGTTGTAGAGTTGTGCATATCGTACCCCGTACGAAAGTACTCATTCCGAATGACCATGATCCACGGCATGGGATTTCACTCAACGTAGAGACTATTAAGTTAAATAAAATAATGATTGCATGGAGAGAATGGATTCCCGAGTTCTTACATGGCATCCCTCTTTGGGACTATTAGTGCCCAACAGGCCGGCTGGTTCCCACAGATACTGCAAATCTGCCACACGGACAGGGAGCGGTATCTGCTTATATTATTGTATATTGTATATTGATGACGGGCGTCCCGCTGGAACTCGTCTAATTCATGATTGGCGCAATTGATTGATTGGATAGACTAGCCTTGCTTGTCCATAGTAAGAACTGAGAAATCTTTATTGCATAATTCCAGGATAACTTGGAACTCACAGTAGTAAGCCGTAGGAGTTGGATGGCCCTTTAAGTTGATTTGTTTGTGTACTGTACCTACTCTGTTACCTAACTGAGATGATCAGAACATCAGGACATGACGGGCCAACTTCTGTCCTTGTTTGGTTGGGAGGTTGGTTCGAAGTGTCGTGATGTTATGTGAATCCCAGTAGCAAGCAGAGATCTATTATTATATTCTCTTAATTACTGGTTTAATGTCTCATATCGTGCTTCCTTGCGGTACTTGCTGTTAGAGGTCTAACCTCTCTGGTTTTGCATGGCCAGATTTAGAGCCGGTTCCCGAGGACTCAACTTACTTCTACCTCCAAGATGGTCAACACTAGAGGGATGATCGCAGGAGGACTCGAGTGGGTTTCTTACTTCTCCGCTCGTTTTGTTATTTACCTTATACTTTGCCGTTTGGCACCGACATGTTAGTCGGATCGTCTTGTACTTACTTTTACATAATTGTAACTAAAGTCAGACTGCAGCTGATAACAATTGTGTATATTTTTGCTACATCAGATCTGGCTATGTTTTGTAAAGCCAGATATCAAGAACATTTTGACAGAGCGTTTGGGACGCCTTACTGCTTTATCTTACATGTTCTCTATTACTGTTTCTTGTTCGAATGGTTGAGACAATAGATGTGAAGTGACCATAGTGAGACCTTTATGTAGTATGCACCCCCTTGTCTGGTTAGACAGCATTGATCGTATTATACGGTATTCATCTACCCGTAATACGTAGCTGGCTGAGTCATTCCCCCGCTCTCCAGTATTCTGGTTCTGGGGCGTGACAGTGGCTAAAAATAGCCTTGAGCGTAAAAATTAGCTCAAATAAACTTTACGCACACAATAGCCTTGAGCGTAAAAACTCGAATAGCTATCGTACGTAAAAGAAGCAGTCTGCTGAGCGTAAAGTAGCCCATCTGCACACTAAACGACAAGCGTTGGGTTTGGTGAAAAGATCTCCTCGACTTCTGTGTACTGCTGTCAGAAAATTATTTTGTCAGATCAAATCACTCGCATTAAATGTGGCCTGACAGTCTGTCGTCCACGCGTAAAAGTGAGGATAGCTCTCGCGTAAAAGCTTCTCACGTAAAGTAGCTCGCGTAAAGTAGTTCGCATAAAATAGCTCGTATAAAGTAGCTCGCGTAAAGTCTGAGCTTGACTCAGTTTGAATTGCGTAAAGTTCTCAACTTCTTTGACTTGGTCTATGAAGTACTTTTTACGCTCCTACAAGACCCCCTTCAAAGTTTTCAAATTATTTTCAAAATTTGAAATACTTTGAACAGAAGCATAAAATTTGGGATTTCAACAGTCAGCGTAGAATTCGGGATATCCAACGATCATCCGCGTAAAAGTCGGAATATCCAACAGTCAGCGTAAAATTCGAGAATTTGAACCGATTCAAAATTCTCTATAAATAGAGCTCTTCGAATAGAGATAAAACTTTACTTGTCTTTCGTAATCCCGATCTCTCTTTACTCTTCTTCCTCCTTCATACTCTCATTTCAATCCGATGGCCCCCAAGAAGTCCGCCGCCGGCAGCAAGGGCAAGAAGCTTGTCACCGATTCATCGTCGGCCGACCGTGCGAAAACTTCCGTCCCGTCATCAACGATACCCAAACAGAGCAACCCCGTCGTGGCTCCGGCAATGAAGGGTAAAGCACTGAACTTCGGCCGCAAGTTCGTCGGAGAAGAAAACTCGAGTTTTTTTACTTCACTCCCACATTATGCGTGTCAGCATAGAAACTGAGATAATTAAATACGCCCACGTTATACGTGTCAGCGTAAAATTAAGAACATACGCCCACGTTTATACGTGCCAGCGTAAAATTAAGAAAATACGCCCACGTCTATACGTGCCAGCGTAAATTTCACAAATACGCTCACATCAACATGTGCCAGCGTAAAATCTAAAATACGCTCATGTCAACACATGCCAGCGTAAAATTCAAATTACGCTCACGTCTATACGTGTCAGCGTAAAATCTAAAATACGCTCATGTCAACACATGCCAGCGTAAAATTCAAATTACGCTCACGTCTATACGTGTCAGCATAAAATCTAAAATACGCTCATGTCAACACATGCCAGCGTAAAATTCAAATTACGCTCACATCAACATGTGCCAGCGTAAAATTTAACCAGTAAAAGACTTTGCGTAAAAACACAGAACTTGTACACTTTAAAAGTTTTTATCAACTTTAATAAGCGTAAAGTTTGTATAGTCAGAGTCTTTAATCTTTATGCGTAAAAATCAGACCAAATTATCTGCGTAAAAATTTCAAATTAGATTTTCACTAACTTGATTTTTCTTTTTCTTTTAGCAGTGGATTTGCAAATTCACCCACTTACAGAAATATTTGGCTCATCAGCTGGTATGGTGTGCTCAAATTATTTGGAGAACCTGTCCCACATGGAGTTTCCCCAGTCGAATCCAGAATATCCTGCAGAGAGAGCACAAATGATAGCTGCTCAAGGGGACAGAATGCTGCTGTCCATGATAAATGGGGAAGTGTTGATATCGCTAGATGGCCAACAATTTGCAAAGCCAGCTTTCTTATTCGGGGATGCGATAGACTTTAAATCACAAACACTCTCCAAGAAGGAGGCTTGGGTGTTCAAGTTTGGAGATAGAGCAATGTACCTCCCCGACATGAATAGAGATTATCCCTTGTCTGCATTTATCCATGCCACCCATCCCTGAAAGATGCTATGGAACCTGACTCCCAGCAGTCATGGTAGGCCAGGAAGGATCATTTTCAAGAGAGAGAGAGAGAGCAAATGACATGGGCTACCACACCAGTACTCCCAGTGGTGGTGTTATCCCCTTCTTCGGTCTCTTGCCTGGATTCACTCTGAGTGAGGATTCTGCTCTGATTCAGCCAGTGCAGACCCAAATGTTCATAAATAAGTTCATAAGGGCTGCAGTATTATATCCTCAGGCCAACCCCGGGCTACCAGGGTGGCTAACTCCTTTTAACCAGAACTGGATTCAGATTAGTGTTTGGATTATGAGGAACTTTCAGACGGAGCTAAAAGACATCGGCCTGTATGAAGCAGTGGCCTCCACTAGTCAGGGTATACCACCGAACAATAATTTGTTCATGGCTCTGATGGAGAGATATCAGTTCAACATGAACTTTTGTGATCCCAAAAGGTGAAATGGGTCTCGCACTCCACGAGATACAATTCATCTCTAAGCTGCCAATGGGGGAAGCCCCATATGAAGAGTATGTTTCCTCCAATCAGGAACTAGCAGAAATCAAGGAGAAAAATCCTTAATTGGTTGAGGTATATGAAGAGTTGATGTGACATTACATGATTTGCACTACTATGCATGAAAGTGGATCTCATCTGGCGTACATCAACAAATGGACAACATATCTCTTTTACCATAAGGATAAGATATCCAAAGATGATAAAGAAAGATTTTAGGAGAACAAGGCTCCAACCATCAACACTGGTTCAATAATCCTGCTGATAAAATACGGGATATGATGGTTGGCTACAAATTTCCGAATAAATATTTGTCCACCAAGACTGGGGAGTTCTCTGCAGGAACCGAAGCCTTGAGTTTCCTCAGATATGGCAGCCAGAAGATCTCCAAGAAAGCCTTGCTGGCAGGCTTTCTTTCTTTGTGGTTGAGGAGATGGGTTGTACCGGGGACCGATATAGTTGATAGAATCCACCGAAACGTGCTATGGCCAGCGGTACGTTTGGTGTTTAAAGTTAGAATCAACCTGCTATCGGCAATGGTGTGTCGAATAAACGCAGGTTTGAGGACTTTTGGTGAGGAACTAATCAACAATGCTCCTCACCGGAACGTATTCCCTAGGGTAGAAATGTCCTACACTTACCTGATGGGCTGGCTATTGCATCACAACTGCAATTTATTGCCACCAGGCCCTGGAGATAATGCGGAGGACTTCCTCCAGAAGTTCAGCAAAGCCACATGGACTGCCACGACAGTGGCAGATACCCGAGAAGTATTAAATTATTCTTATGGTTGGAATTTCTTCTGCACAAGGCCACAAGTTCCAGCCGACTGCTTCGGCGTACAATTTGAAGATGAAGTTGAAGGAAGAACTTTATTGTTAGCGCCAGTTTTTAGATGGCTACAGTGCATCAGACCCTCCCATTTGATGTACAGAAATGAAGACAGCTGTGCATTCGAACCATATCTACCAAGTCGGTTCGCTCGCCAGTTCGGATATGACCAACTTCATGTTGGCAATCCTTCCACCAGTTTTCGCCATTATGGGAAGTTACTGGATGGTGCAAGAGGCTAGAGATATTTTAGCACTTCCTGTACCGATGCCAAATTTCGAATATCGACTGCTACAAGCACAACTGAGCTATGAGTACTTCATACATATGCTCACTTTTACGCTTCCATCTGCTCCTTCGCCTATGGCTACAACCTGAGAGGTAGTCTAAGATGGCCCAAGGAATGGAATATTGAAGAGCCAATCCGGGTACCATCAGACATACCCGACGACGCTGCTATTCTAGATGCGTATCTGGAAGTAATTCCAACGAGAATGGAAGAAAAAGCTGCGGAACCTATCATTATTGGCAAGACCCAAAAACGAAAACAAGGTCCAGCTGCTACTCTTCTAGAGAAGACCCCAGAAAAGAAGAAGAAGGTTACCACCAAAGGGCCTTCTAGACCAAGAGCCGCTACCCCAGAGATTGATATTCCATTCGAGGAGCCGCAACATGTTGCATCTTCTTCAGTTCATCCTGGAGAAGGGTCCTCGGCCTCCCAACCAGCAGCGTCAATGGAAGCGGTGACGGTCCTATCTCCGGGACGTCTTAGCTCAGCACTTCATTTGACTTTGCCATAAAAGGCACAAGTTGTTGAAGACGTCGCCCCACTACATACTGTTGATTCAGAGCTCATCCCATCGGATGAGCCGGCTATTAACTTTGATGATGATGAATGGGATGGGGACTATGACTCCTACCTGGCACGTTCTACACCTACTCCAGGTAAATATAATTAATACAGAATCCATACAAAATTATGATTTTTGTATATTAACTTATTCTGTTTAAATTTTGTAGGTGTGATCATTGCATCAAAGCCTGTGGCTTCTCCTCCTCCAGAACCTATTTATGAGGAAAACATAGAATCTGAGGAAGAGAGTTCTTCTTCAGAAGAAGAAGATACAGAGGTTCAACAAGAGCCTGAAGTGCAGGCTCAGCTAGAATTGTCTCCTCCTGCTGAGGTCGAAGATAAAGAACAAACTGCAGTAGAACCTACTGTAGATGATGAAGTAGCTGCTGAAGAAGAATTAGACTTCAACGAAGAACCAGTTGTAGAAGGGCCCACTACAACTGAAATACTTGAAGATCCTGCAGAGCCAGTAGCCGAAGAAGGTGATGAAGACATAGTCGAATCATCAACTGAAGCTGGGGAAGTTGTAATAGCATCCTCTGCTATTGCTACTGATCCAGTACAAGTTCCTGAAGAGATAATGCCTGAACCAGAGTCAGCTGCCATAACTACCATTCCACCCGCATCAATCACCGCCACTAAAACTCATGTAGTTTCGACTCCAGAAACGACTGGAGTAACAAATGCTGAAGACACTGTTCGTAAAGCTCCTGGAAATCAGTTGGCCATGGTAGCAGTGACAACAATGGCTTCATCTCAGCCTACTACCAAGGCAACAATATCTGCTCCTAGTCTTCAGAGAAGAGATCTGGTAGACATCGCCGTAACGTCGAGCTCAAGTGCAGAAATGAATCTCTTAGTTGAGATTCATACTGATACTTTTTACAAGGCTCTAGCGGCTCTGATCAAAATGGTCCTGAATAAGGGCCTCAATTATGAGAGCTTGAAGGCAGCGATTGCTCTTACTATCAGAAATGTCGTCATGTTCAATAATGCAGCGAGAGCAGCGGCATTGGAGAAAGTCATGGAGGAACTTGAACAGCCCATCAAAGAATATTTAAAGCTGTCAAGTAAAACCATTGAAAGTCTCATCCAAGAAGAGTATGACGCTTTATCAGCTGAATACCTCGCTCGGGAGACGACTTTCAATGAAGCCCTCCATGAGTACAGCATCAAGGTGGCCAAAGAAAAGGTTTTTTTGACTGAAGCGAAGCCCCAATTGGATATCCAGAGAGAAGCCTATGAAACATCGAATCTAAGAATTCATCAACAGAATGATAGAATTCGTGAAGTCGAGGCTGAGCTAGCTCGCTTGAAAGCGGAGGGGGAACAGTTAATAATAGCTCGAGACCAGCAGCTGACACAAAGCTCAATTTTAGAGGAACAAGTCTTCGGAGCTGAGGCTACCATCAAAACCCTTGACGAAGCCAAGGACAAGATGATAGTCACATTTGCTGGCCTTTCTCACATCTGTACTCCCGAAGCTCGACGCTTTGTAGCCGCTAAAACTGTATTGAGCTCTCGTGACAAGCGTCTAGCGGAGCTACAGAAATTACTTGAAGATGTCTCTGCCCCGCCTTAGGCAAATAAAGAGCTTTTGTAATCTTCTATCTTTTTCATTCTGTGACATTTACAAAAAATAAATAAAATATTTGTTTTGTCATCCTATCGTTTATTTTGAAATTAAACAATAGGTATGAGATAGAAAACACTTATCAGAGGTAATATGGACATAACAAGTCTTCTAAACTCAATAAATTATATCTATCCAGAGGTAATATGGACATGATAAATAACGAATCTCGTTTTCTGTTTAGAGTATACGATACTATCAGAGGTAATATGAACATGACAGATCGTAACAACTCAAAGAAAAATAGATTAATATCTATTCAGAGGCCAATTGGACATGATAGATAGGAAAAGAAGTAGACCTAATATTTATTTAGAGGTCATGAGAACATGATAAATAATAAATCTCTCTTTTTAATCAGCTGGTAAGACAGAAGATCAAAATTCTCTTCAAGGAGAACAAATAATCAGCTTAACCAAACATTGGTAGCTGGGGAATAAGGGAGAAATTTATACATAATATTTTTTCAAGAATTTGCCATTGATCAGCATCATAAGCAAATCTCCATTAGGTTTAGACAACCTATAGGCACCATTAGAGAAGACTGTCTCAACTACATAAGGACATTCCCATTTTGCTTGAAATTTTCCTTTGCTCTTATGAGTCATCACCATCGGTCTTCGAACAGCCAGAACTAGCTCACCGACTTTAAATGCCCTCTCTTTAACTTTACGATTGAAAGTTCGAGATATGCGGGCTTGATACAGCTCAATGTGTTGTTGCGCGTGAAGACGCTTTTCGTCCAATCCTTCAAGTTCTTGGAGTCGTAAGCGATCATTGTTCTCTGTAGTTAGCTCATTAGCAATGGCTATTCTAAGAGATGGAATCTGGATTTCCAGTGGAAGAACAGCCTCATATTCGTAAACCAGTAAAAATGGTGTAAAACCAGAAGGAGTTCGGACTGTCGTTCGGTAAGCCCATAAACATTCTCCAAGTTTCTCATTCCAATCACGTTTATTAGAAGAGACAAACTTTTTGAGAAGTTTAATGATTGTCTTGTTGAAAGCTTTGGCCAAACCATTAGCAGCTGGATTATAAGCCGTAGAAGCCAGATTTTGGATCCGATTCTTGTCACAGAATCGATAAAATGCTTGACTGGCCAATTGTGGTCCATTGTCATGAATTATCCGTCGGGAAATCCCAAAACGATAAATGATGATGTTTAATGAAGCTAACCACATTAGATATTTTCACTTCAGCAAGGGGAACTACTTCCGCCCATTTAGAAAAGTAATCGGTTGTAGCCAGTATAAACCGATGTCCCTTAACAGAAGGAGGGTTAATAGGACCAATAATATCCATACCCCAAGCTTCGAAGGGCCAAGAAGCTGCTGTAGGATGTAAGAATTCAGATGGTTGGTGAACAAAATCAGCATGAATCTGACACGCTTTACATCGTCTGGCATATTCCACAGTGTCTGCTATCATGGATGGCCAATAATACCCCATTTTTCGAATACGGTCCTGTAATTTCGGACCTGGTTGATGAGCACCGCAAACACCATCATGAGCTTCGCAGAGTATTTGCTTAGCTTCACTCTCAGAGAGACAACGTGTAGCTCCCCTTCTCGAAAATTTTGAAATATTTTTATTATTATTTATTTTATTTAAATGGTGATATTTTTAGATTTTATAAATAATTAATTATTGGCTTATTGAATTTTGTTACTATTATTATTATTATTATTTTATTGAGGTTATACAATATTAATATTTGTTGTGGTGATTAAATATAAATTATTTATCATTATTAGTTATCATCATTTTATTTTTAGCAAAAGATATAGGTGTATATATAAATATGTGTACGTGTATATATATATATATATATATATATATATATATATATATATATATATATATATATATATATATATATATATATATATATAATATAATATAATTTGTATGTGCATATAAATAGGTGTACGTATATGAATATAAGTAAATATTAAATATAGATATATTGTATATGTGTATATATATATATATATATATATATATATATATATATATATATATATATATATATATATATATATATATATATATATATATATATTAAAAATATATATATATATATATATATATATATATATATATATATACATAATATATATGTGTATACGTATATTTATATATGAATATATTTACATGGGTGTATATATATATATATATATATATATATATATATATATATATATATATATACACCCATGTAAATATATTCATATATAAATATACGTACACACATATATATTATGTATATATATATATATATATATATATATATATATATATATATATATATATATATATATATATATATCTATATATACACATATACAATATATCTATATTTAATATTTACTTATATTCATATACGTACACCTATTTATATGCACATACAAATTATATTATATATATATATATATATATATATATATATATATATATATATACACGTACACATATTTATATATACACCTATATCTTTTGCTAAAAATAAAATGATGATAACTAATAATGATAAATAATTTATATTTAATCACCACAACAAATATTAATATCCAATAACGGGGGAGGCGTCTTCATGACGACCTTTCGTCGCATACGAGGGATCGTTCTGCGAACCGATCGTTCAGGTGTGTAAACAACCTATCCAACTCTTAACCCCTTCAATCGGTTTGTTTTTATATATTCTAGATTTCCAGGAAGATCGACCCAAAGTCAGACCAAAACTGTTCGAAAATCAGAACAGAGCCTTAGGCAAATACCCCAACTTGGAAGCCGTTTTTCCGCCAGGATATTCGGTATTCACGAAAACTACCTGAACAACCATTTAGACAACATATACAGGATCGAAATGCCACTGATAGATTTATTTTTGAGTTATTGAGCAAGAGATTATTCATCGCTAAAAATCAGGAAAAAAAACAGTTTTAGAAAATATAGAATTTCAATAAAATCTACCCGACTCGACGTGCGTCCCGCCAATCCGGGCGACGTGGTCGCGCACCGTAGGCATCGAAAGCTGCGTAACGGCTTCGTGGTCGTGTGGGCTTTGGCAAAATTCAAATTGGTCGCGTGTGCGCGACGAATTTGATGCATATCCGTCGAAATTCACCGTATCGGCCTCTGTACAAGTTTTCCAATTACTTCGTGCACGCTCATCAGATCGAGACGAAACTTACGCCAATAGGACCGTATCATTTTTCTGGTCCTGTATACCAAGTTTGGTCCGATTCTGAGACAGTTGAATCGTACGCCGTTTTGCGGGCCCGACGGTCCTACTCAACGGGCGATTTTGTGCACGGTCCGCCGGAATCCAACTTTGGACATACGGTTGGGTTCGTATCAGAAAACCAGATCCGTAGACATGTAGTTTGACGACTTTAAAGACCGTTGACTCTGGCACGCTTTTCGGTGCAAAGCGGGTCCAACGACGGATACCGTTTTGGTCCAAAATTATCGTTTTGCCCCTGTGTGCAGAATTGGACTTAAGGACAGGCAATTCTAGCTATTTTGACTATTCTGAGAACGTTGGTACGGTTTATTTCAGCATCTGGAGACTTCTGCATGTGTTGACTGATTGTGGCTCATTGAGTGGTATAGTATTATTGGTTTCTCCAGCTAAGGACCTCAGGCAAGTACATTTTCTGATTGCTTTTCGATTTATAGTAGTCTTTTTATTTTATGTCTATATATATATCTTGCTGCTTGTTGACATGCTCGTCATTGAGTGGTATAGTATTATTGGTTTCTCCAGCTAAGGACCTCAGGCAAGTACATTTTCTGATTGCTTTTCGATTTATAGTAGTCTTTTTATTTTATGTCTATATATATATCTTGCTGCTTGTTGACATGCTCGTCACACGGAGTAGTCGGGAGGGAAAATATCTTAGTATACATGTGGACTACCCAGAACTATCCTATTTGTCTAATCGTGAATGATAGCAGCTGCACACGACACATGCAGTATGCCGTATTTACCCCCTAGCCGTTCACATGTTGAAAATGATATTTCACACCACGTAGGTAGACATCTTTTATTTTTTTCTTTACTTCTCTATCGTGCTATGTCATCAGTTATCTACCAGTTTTTATCTCTCATATGTTATTTTCATGTCTTGTTAATTCTATTGTGTTTTTGCATTATCGTCAGTTTGTGTACTTGTTCCATTTCTGACTGGAAACCAACATTTTTTAGGTTTAGCCGCGATCACTCTTAGCATTGGGAAGGCTTGGGTATGCTGAGGTCAACCTAGAAATAGAAAGCAATTGTATCACTTTCATTAATTATAAAATCTTGTATTTTCTTTAATTATAAATGTTGTAAATGTTGCAACAAATTTAGAAATACGAATGAGCAGCAAATATTGTATTTTGAGCATTTATTTCTTGCGGGCTTGACAGCGTTCTACCGCCGACTCTGCGACGTAGGCTGGCTTGGACACGTCTCGTATCCGAAAAAGCGGGTGCGGGTCGTGACAAGTTTTTGTGGTGGCCCATGCAGGTCCGTTTTCGCAAAATATTGCAAACTCGTAATGGTACTTAAGTTAATCGTACCATTGCGAGCCTGCGCTCAGGAAATGCTCATTCACAATTAGGATTGAAATAATTTAGGAGAATGACTAGGACTAGGAGTCCCTTATTCAAATTGACCGTTGGGTAGTTAAGGTTATTAGATAGGCCATGCAATTTAGATAGCTTGCTAGATCCCTATAGGTACACTATTACTTTTGATATGACAATATGATCCAGCGTGGATATACTATTCGCTTGCTATGTTAGGCTTACCTAGAATTAAGGCTTTGACCATGATGAACTGTTTAAATTTTCTTTTGCTTTATTAGATATAAATCTTATATATCATAAGTAGGATTGTCTATTTTAAATTCTTTTTTGCTATAAGGAGTTAGTTCATAATTCATGATTATGTTATTCGTATGCGAATCTCGAGGTAGATTAGCTTGAGATTTTTCCTCAACCATTGAAATGCACATGAAATAGATACTAGAATGTTTTTATTCCTTTTGCCTTTAGTTATTTCCTCCATATTAACTCTTTTATTTTAAGTGTTGTGACTGATAGGACAATTACCTACGCTTTATTTTTAGTCAACCTGTTTGAATCTCTAGAAGCTCATGAATTTTTACGGATACAGTTAAAAGAATGTTAGTTAACTAATAATGGTTAGGCAGCAGCGTACTGTCGTCAATTGTTTGAGAATGGATAGTGTGGGTTCACTGCAGCCAGCAGCGCACTGGCGAGGCACAACCCATAGAAATGAAACTATTTTGAGGATCATAGGTTATAGAACATTGCTAAAACTATGTCGTAGTTGACCTCTTAGATCTTATATACCTTTGTGTCAATATAAGGTGGAGTACCTGATAGCTTATCACACCTAAA